>RJWT010047312.1:0-11322 GCA_004365215.1 Cuniculus paca | reverse complement strand
ATCTATTTGTTTCATAGTTTTGATATCTGCTTACCTTGTATTTGTCTATTTGTTGTCATTTCTTTTAAGACTGTATCACATTTTCCTGGAAATTTGTATGCAAATTATATTGGAATATATCCTGGACATTCCGCATATCAGGTTGTGGAGAATCTGGATTATGTTATGTTGCTCCAAAAACTGTTGATGCATTTGTTTTAGCAGGCAATTAACTTGGTTGGACTCAGAGTGCAAACAAGAATGTCTGTGGTAGATGGTAGCTTGAAACTCAGCACAGTTGCTCAAACTGCATCTATGAGCTGCTTTCTGTTTGTTGCATCTAAGAACATGTGGTTTAAAGGCCAGAGAACTTGGACTGAGTTTAAGTTCAAGTAGTTTGGGGTTCTCCTTCTCAGACTGCTTCCTCGTGATGTTTTCCTCTTGCTTTCTGGAGATCCTATGTCTCTTGCCCTATTTCCCCTAGGTAGTAAACCAAAGAGGTTTCTACTAGAGTTTGAGTCATTCTTATGCCACCACTGCTCTGTGACTGTGGCTGCCTCTGTGCGAAACTGACAGAGATGGAAAGAGAAAGGGAGAGAGAGAGAATAAATTTGTTCTCTACTGCTTAACTCGGCACCAAAAATCTGCCAGCTATGCTTCTGTTTCCAGGACTGGGAGGTATCTTTTTGTATTTGTAATTTTTACATATTACAACTACACAATGGTGGGTTGCTTTGTTGGATGATTCCCCATAATGTAACTTAAGAGGTTGGTTTGAAACTGGATTTTGAATGGTAAAATTAAAAATAGTGAATATGGAGACTAAAGTACTTGAGAGGGAGCCTTAGTGAAAGCTTACTGATAATATAATATATAGATTATAATATAATATAATATAATATAATATAATATAATATAATATATAGATTCTGTTGGGTATCTCCTAACTTACAATGAACCATTGATTACTCCCATCTACTTCAGACTTCCTGACAACCATACCACATTAGCTACTAGTAGCCACATTTCTGCAATGAAACCTCAGTTTCTCAGCCCAAGTTTGTTGGGAATTGATGACACACTACCTGTTCCAGATCCAAGTCATTTTCTTAAGCATTAGGAATTAGGATTTAGGGAGTTTATCATTGTGCGTTGAATTCTACCATATAGAATGTCTCTAAAAAAAAAAAAGAATGTCTCTTATCTTCTGCCATCAGGTGAGCAAAAAAAGTCTGTCAGAGACAAGGAAGCAGAATCAAGATATGATGAAAGAACCAGACAGATGTAGTCTTCTAGTGTCCTTTCCTGCTCTATCTGACACCTAGATGCATTATTTGTGTTAGTATTTGAACCCTCTGTGCTAATGAGCAGTTCCCCTTTTTCCTTAAAGTGGCTTTTGTAGTTTGTACCTTTAAGAATACCTTTCTACCCAAACACCTTCCATATTACAGGCATTATGAGAAGGTTTACGTAAGTACAAAGATAGCATGCACAGGAGGCTGAGGCAGGAGGATTGTTGTGAGTTCAAGACCAGCCTGGGCTACAAAGTGAGCTTAAGGCCAACTTGAACTGCACAGTGAGACCCTGTCTCAAAAAGACCAAAAAAAAAATTATGCACAGAAGAAAATGTGACAGGGGAAGCTAATGTAGTCCAAGATGAGCTAACATTATTTGGTATTTAAAATGAGATAATTTCTAAGTAATTACATTAAGATCACCATGTAGATATTAAACAAAGATCCTATCTGTCAATTTGAATATAGTCAGAAGAAAATAGATTCAAAATATTTTGTAAGCTATGGATATTTTTCCCACTCGCTTATGTAATGGTAAATAAGATAATGCCGTTAGGCATAAACTCTCTCAATGCGATATTACTGCCTTCTCCTGGTGCTCATTCTCCACCTCTAGGTCAATTCCATTACTATAATTAAGTTTGTGCTTAATCAATTTTATTTCTGTACTTAATAAAAAGAGGCAATTTTTCTAGATGCTCTGTTTTCTCAATTATACAGCCACTAAGAAATCAATTGCTTAACAAAAGTTAAAGTAATATGATTTCAGGATGAATTACTCTCAAACAGAAGGACATACTGAACTGGATGAAAACTAAGAACCTGTCTCCCCATCCCCCAAACAAACAAATAAACCTCAGTAAAGATAAAGCTTGGGATCTCTTGGATTTGTCAAACATTTCATGGATCTTCCAAAACATTTTGGCAGAATAATTCCCTAAAGTGACTCATTATCTATCAATTCATATTTCTATGTCATTTGGTATTTGTTGAATATTCACAACATGCTAGCCTTGCACAGCTGCTGAGAACATGCTCCTCTGTCTCTCAACCTCTCACTGCATGTTTTTTTGAAGATGAAAAAATAAGACGTATTTTAATTTGGTGGAGAGAGCAAAAGAAAATTAGCCTGAAAGCAGATTAGTGCACACAGCCTTCAAGAATTAATTTTCATAACTTTTTAGGAGGATGATCATTCATTCTGAAGGTACAATATGTGCCCTTTATTTCCACTTATGTACATACATACATGCATATACTGTTTCTTTTCTATATATATTTACATACATATAATTTTATGTATAAATCAAATTTTTATGTAATTTTATATTTTTATATAGCCATGTGTATTTTAATTGTTCTATTTTTTCTGTAAAAATTTAGCCAGAATCAAATTTTTGTTCACCATGTAATGTTTTATTTCTGGGTAGATTTTTGGATTTTTTTTTCCACAAAGACTGAAATTTTCTGTTACCTGTTGCTTATTTGTATTTGATTACTAATTTGAAAACTTTTACATGTGTGCTTTCATATTCACGTAGTTCCCATAAGAGGAAACTTTAAATCATCATTTGCTCCATAAGTCAACAGATATCATTCCTTCATTTGATTTGAATATCTGCCTTCTCAGACCTATTATCAGAAATGAAATGAACATGCTTTTGCATACACCTTAAATTCCTAGACCTTTTTGTAGATTTTCTTTCCTTATGTACTGACTGTTTTGTATTTTTTTTATTGTCAATTTGCACCCTTTACACTATAAGGCTCATAAAATGAGGATTTTTATCTTATTTTTTTCTGTACTTAAGTATGTTGCAATAGTGGGTAGTACAAGTAGGGAGTTGACAACTATTGTTAAATTATTAGTGAGTTCTTCAAAAGTATTATTTTTGTCCTATTTGAATTTTTCTTTTAAAATGAAACTCAATTTGCAAATCAGCCTATGTGTTATCTTCTACCACTTTATAATTTTCTAATATAATTTAAGATTTATTCCTTTTGCCCAATGTTCCTTTCATTTATTATATACGAGCTACCTATGTCCATGCTTGTGAAAATATTTCCTATTTTCTGGTAAAAATTCCTCTTACTAAATTTTTTCCTTTATATTTAATTTACTCATTAAAATTTTTTATATTGTACCTCATGATTTTTGACTATTACATACAAATGAATATCCTTGGAAAAATATTTTACTGAGGCACTTGGATACTCAAATGCTCATATTTGGTGTATAATACCTAATATTTGATGAATTCTAAAATTTTTCATTTGAAATAAAATATAAAAAAAACAAGTTTTGAAAATGCTCCAGCAAATTGTCTTCTTATTTGAGAGAATATTAATGTTCTGTAATAGTTCAATGACTGAAAAAATAAAAAGGGGTTATAACAGCATTATTAACTATTACTTGGTGTCATTCAGTATTATTTCTTTATAATAGTAAGAGTAGAAAAGTTATGATCAGCACCACTCTTCAAGAAGGCTAAAATGTTGGGTTTGGGGAAAATAGTTCAATTTGTTTTTGCCTTGATTTCATGAGATATAATTCATTCAGCATGACTCTAGAATATTGTGTTCACTATTTTTCAATTCCAAAACTGATACTTCTCCAAAACACAAGAGAAAGTTATTATGTGGTATGTTGTTGCTTTTCTTTGATTTCTTTCAAATGAAAAATTTATGTATTTCAACCGAAAGTTTCCATAAAATGGTGCATTCATCAATGTACTCTATCCAGATAGCATATTTTTAATTAATGTTAAAAAGGAACAATAGTGCTGAGTGTCATGATTATTCAGTAGTAGTCCAAACAGCTGCCTGATTTTTTTTTTTGCTGTAGTTCTTTTTTGGAATAGTCTATTCATATTTTGAAAGAAAGTATGTGTAGAAAATAACCATTTTTAATTGAAGAAGTAATGTATTTTCCAAAGGCCAATGCTTTAGTTACTTTCTTGTTGCTGGGACAAAATGTCATACACCCACAAGTTAAAGAATAAGAAGTGTATTTTAGATTACAGTTTGTAGAGGTTTCATTCTATAGTTGGCTGGCTCCAAGGCAGGGCAGCATGGCAAAGGAGCGTGGCAGAGGTGAAAGAGCTCATGGAAGAGAACTAGGAATCGGTGAACAGGGAGGCGGGTGGTATCTCTATCTATCTATTATCTATCTATCTATCTATCTATCTATCTATCTATCTATCTATCTATCTCTATCCAAGCCATCCCCCCACAGTGACCTACCTCTTTTAACCAGGCTTCATTTCGCCCAGCTCATCCAATATCACACACCCATGATCCAGTATCACACACTTATGACCTACTATCACACACTTACAATTCAGTCACCTCCCAGAAGCCCCTTCTATGGGTGTATGAGGCTCTGGGAGGACATCTATATACAAACCTTAACAGTAGATCTATACTTTTTCTCAAACGTGTATAAAAAAATAAGAAAACTCTGTGATAATAATGTCAAGGTGTTTTGCTTTTCAGAGAACAGAATACTGCTTTCCAATGGCTCATTTTGCTAACAGAGAAGTTAAGATGATGACAGTTTTATGGTTATCTGTAGAGACATTTGGTATTTTTTCTATTATTTTCTGGACCTGAAAGTAAATCTTATCTGTGGTAATTTGAGCACAGGCAGATGTTCTTTGCTGTGTAGTATCATAACATCTTATGCACAATCATATGCATCAACAGTTTTTGTTGAATTATATTCATCTTTCATAGATCTCCTCAATAGATCTTGTACTTTTAAAGGTAATGGTCACATACCTTTTTACACTGAGTACAAAAACAGAATATACTTTGCACAGGAACTGTTTTCACTAAAACAACAAGTTGCATGAGACTTAGCTTTGTTTGTAGGTACCTAAGAAGTGAGTGCACTTAAAGACATAGTTTTATCGTAAAAAACTAAACAACATTTAAGTTTTTCTAATAATTACCAATATGTGGAATGATATTTGCAAGTATAGTCAACCATTTTTATCTTTGTAATGCTATTTCTATCCAAAACATCTTGCCTGTAAAATAAGCAGATAATACAGAAAATATTTTTTCTTCATTTGTATGATACAAACTTAGGAAGAATCTTGGGCTGGGGATGTTTTAAAAATGTTTTTCTATTTTCATTAATCTGCTGTTTAGTTGTGCAAAATTAGTTAATTTCTTTTGGCTCAGTCCTTGTCATCTGAAAAGGAGAAGGATGGATTTTGCTACTTTATGATCGTATGCAGTTTCAAGATTCTCGGACTTGAATTTATGTTATCTACCATAAAAATGATCCATTCGAACTCTAATTACTTCATTGTAATAGATTAGAATGCATGTCAAAAGGCGTCTGTCACTGATAAAATAACCTGTGAAACCATAGTTAGTAATGAAAAAACTTAAGCTCACTTTGTTTTTCATTTTGTTTCTATAACTCATTTTAGTTGGTTTTGCAAAATTAAACAATGTAATTTTCCCTGTGATTATAAGCAAAATCTCAAAGCAAAGTTAAACATTAATGCATTTAACAGCTACTTTTCAAGTACCCAAGATTAGGACTCTTAAGTAGTTTGCCTATCCTCATACTGGCCAGTGTAGGGTCCGAGTCACTATGACTATTATTCCAATTATGGAGTTGAAAAACCAAGTCCCTGAGAAACACAATACATTATCTACCTCATCCAAGGTTAGGCAGCCAAAAAATATTGAGACAGGGATTAAATTCAATTCTTATTTTTCCTCTCAAATTAAAAAAATTTCCAGAAAACATCTTAAAAGGGATGTATGTCATATGGGCTTCTGGAAGTGTAGAATAAATAATATATTTTAAAAAGCATCACATAAACCAAATGACTCTAAAGGAGCAATTCAATTCAGATTTTGCAATGTAAAACTCAAATATAAAATTAGCCTCTACAAAGTGAATTTTGACAAGATTAGAGAGTTAGACACTTTTTACATCTTTTATTGTTATTACTAGTGTGTATACCAGAATCATTTCCAGTATGTCAATGATACATACTCTTTTAATTTGCAGTTCTTTAGAAATAGTTGTGTTGGATTTCATGTACCTCTTTGACCCAACTTCTTTCATGAGATATTTATTTTATACCTATTTTTCCTAAAAAATATTCTCAATAGCAAACTCTTCTATAATCACTTCTACAAAAATAGATCTGTATCCATATAAATACATAGGAGCATAACAATTTTAAAAGATTAAAAGTCCATGTTTGATGATTTTATGCAGGTATCTTGTAAGCTATAATTAAAATTAAAAATTTCAACTAGAAATTACATGTCATATTTCAAATAGTTTTTAAATATACTATGACTTGATTCTGTCCAAAATGAGAAACTGGCCCAATTTTCCTGAAAGTTATTCCCTTAGGGGTTTGAAAAGTGCTAATGCTTACTTTTATGATATAAAAATCCATTAAATCTGTACTGAGCATGACAATACTAATATTTTGATAACTTGAATAAATTCTAAGGAAAGATAATGAGTTTTCTATGAAGACAAAAATATATAACTTAAAAATTTTAATATATTGAAAATAATAGGTGAGAAAGGGTGAATATCCAGGATAAACATAGGGTTTCTCAGTTGTGTAGGTTGACGTCGTTGTAGTAACATTGAGTGAGGAAACAAGAAGAAGTAAGAAGGAATAGGGAAAATAATGAATAGGAAACCTCGTTATATTGAGCTACTTAGATGAAGATGCAAAAAAAGGCAATTGTATATGTGGTCCCTGAGTTGGAAATACAAGTTGTGAGTCTCCAGTGTATCGATGGTGCGTTAACTTTCTGATGCTGTGGCAAAACACCAAAGATAATCATCTTAATATGAGGAAAGATTTATTTTGGCTCATGGTTTCATTTCCATGCATGGTTGCCTAGCTCCAATATTTTTGGCCTGTGACAAAGCAGAACATCATGGCAGGAAGCACTTGGCAGAGTAATACCATTCCTTTCATACTGGCCAAGAAACAGGGAAGAGCCTAAGGTCCTAGTATCTCCACGACCCCAGAGACCTAACTTTCTTCTACTAGACCCCACCTACTAAAGCCTTTACCACCTCTCAGTAGTGCCACAGGCTGGTACCAAGCCCTACCTTATCGCCCTTTCAGGGACTTTTGTGATTCAAACCATAACAGATGGTAATGGAAACTTTGAGGATGGATAAGTGGGCATAAAAGGAGACAAAATAGATCAGAAATTTTCATCGTATCTTAAGAGTCACTCTTCTATGATGGATTGTACATTTATAATGAAACAGAATTGCCCCATTGAAAAGCATCATTGTTTTTCTGCTATATAACAGCAGTCACTAAATGAGAAAATAGTAACAGTGACCCAGGATCAGAGTTCTGGGAGATAGATGTAATAAAATGACCGAAGTATAAAGGGGTTAAGATGATTTACAAAAATGGTTAAGGGAAAAACTAAAGAGTGAAGTAAAGCAGAAAAGAATATTGGTTGACAATGAAAATGATATACAAATTGTAAAAATATATAAACATATTATCTTCATGGAAATTGTTGGAAAGGTCAGATCCTGGAAGCTGAGGCCTTAATGAGAGAATGAATACTTGCTTCTCTGATTTTGGGAGGGAGCATTTTGGAGATAAAAGTTCCAGAGTATAACCATGAGAGTGAGTGGTAGAGGCAAGGTTGGGATGCTTAACTGTATGTGTCAACTTGACCAAGCCATAGAAAATAAGGATGCTTCTGGAAGATCATATGAATTGGTGGACCCAGTGGATTATTCTCTGTGTGGCTGATCTTTTCTGTATAGATCTGTTGAGGGTCTTCCTAGAAGAAAAGGCAGAGGGAGGAAATTTACCCACTTATCTGCCACCTTGTTTGAACTGGGACATTTTATCTTCTCCTGTCCTTGGGTTGAGATATATATCAATTCCACTGGCTGTCAAGCCTTTGCATAGGGACTGGACTATGTCCTCTGCTTTTCTGATTCTGTATCTTTTAGACAGTAGATCATGGGACTTCTTGGCTACCATAATGACATAAGCTAACTCTTCTTAATACATCTATGTGCACACACACACACACACACACACACTTGTTAGGAGATTGAGCCATATGGAAGTGGAAAAAACTCAGGATGATGGGAGGATTTACAATCAGAGGAATACATAAGTTATGTGAGAGTTCAACAAATGTGAAAAAGTTACCCGGAAGTTAATAGATTACAGATACTAGGACACGAACCTCAAGAAGAAAGAGTATTATGAAAGGATGAAAAACTAATAGACAGGGAGTCACAACACAGGCGTAAGGAGGAAGCGAACCCTATTTCTGAAAGTTAACTGGTGAAAGAATACATAGCTACTATTTAAGTAGGATAAAAGGGGATGTTTACGAGCAACTGAGGCTTAATTAAAATAAAGATGCCATGGAGACATCTGAGGACACTGATCAAAAATAAGGAATAAACTGGGCATAGTGGTGCATGTCTGTAATCTCAAATCTATGGGCACCTGGGGTAGAAGGATTGAAAGTTTGAGCCTAGTCAGAGTAACTCAGCAACCTAGTGAGACTGTCTCAAAAACAAACAAACACAAAAATAAAACAATAACAAAAATAAAATAAAAATATACAGGACTGGGAATATAGCTCAGTATGAAGGTCCTGGGTTCAATACCAAGTACCACACACACATATACACGAAAAGAGGAACGATGCAGAAGGGTATCACAAACACTGTACTTTAATCCTTTAGTTAGCAATGAAAGACCTTCACAGTTACATATTTTAAAAAAAAGCTATATTGGAATAAAGCTGTCATTCATTTTACCTTTTGTCTAATATTTACCAAGCTTTATGAATAAAGATGATAATTCCACATTGGTATAATCTACTAAAGATAAAAATACTTAATATGGGGCAGGTGCAACACTGCATTTCCGTGTAACCAAGTGAGCAATACCATTTGTGGCAACTACAAACATTTCTCCCTTCATATACTTGCTCTTCTTTCGTAATGTTATCTCTACCTTTGAGATGGAAAGAATGGGAAAAGGAACAATTTTATTTGCCTATGGACAAAGCAATTTTCGACCAGCAGCATGCATCTTTCAAAGACGGGTTACATAAATTTAATGCTTTTTATTAGAATTGATACTAGTGAATTTTCAGAAGAAGAGTACGGATTTTAAATAATTACTAATAAAAATTCCTGCTTAATCTTTTTTTTCTTTTTTGCCACCTTAACTCAGTCCTTTAGCCTTTACCATTTAAAATTTTCTTCTCCAGTCAGAAGTTCTACTGTATTCTTACACATGCCCTCACTTACACACACTTACCATCAGATTTCCATCAGTGTAGTAAAGGAGCATCAAGGAAACATTACCACATGGGTTCAGGGATTTTTTCCATGTGTTTCTGTCATCAGGAATAGAGGCAGTTACGTTAAATAAGCCATAAACATCACAGGTCACAAGAAATCATCTTAAATAAATAGAGAAGCTAAACTTGGCTCATTGATTGCTAGTATGTTCGATACTGGCTAACATCATGAGAGTGGATCTAGTCTAATTTGCCTAAAGAATTACCCTTCTCTCTGGTTAAATAAATGATTAATACAATAGGAAATTATGCAGGCATTTTAATGAGACAGGTATCTAAGTACTGTCATGGGAAAATGTTGACGATATGATGCCTTGGTTAGATTAGGTTGCCAGGAAATACTTTCTAACTAGGAGAGCCCTGTGAAAAATGTTTACTGGAAAATGAGAAAGTGAAAAGGGCAAGATTGGGTAGAAAAAAAGCTGAGCTTCCTTGTTATTATAAAAGATCCTAACTCATATTACCAAAAACTTGATAATGGTCCTTCTAAGTCATACCAAAATATAGCAAAATGCAGAGAGAGGATTCTACCCACCCCACTTGGCAACCAGTGGCCATAGCCTACCTTCAGAGGGAGCGTGACTTTGAATGAAGAAGTTCTCTATGGTTGATAGCAATTCTCAGTTTGGGGTTGAACTAAAACCATCAGCAGTTGACAGTGCCCAAATCTAGGAGTAAGTTCCTTACCCACAATGAGGAAATTTTTTAGTGTACCATACTACCCACTATGGTCTTTCCCTTTCTTCATTTAGATTTGCTTACTTTTATTGCACGTTCACCCATAAGATAAGTGATTCTTCAAGATTATGGTTGCTGAATGTCCTAAAAAAATGTACAAACGAAGGGGGTCAAATGAGAGCCCTCAGTGAAGCAGATGACCTAGGATGCAGATGACCTGATCATTATCATACCTACTTTTAGTACCCATTCCATATTGTCTTTGTTCTTCACTAGCATGCTTTTTGGTCTGCTGTCTCACCTGCAGGGCACCTCAGACATATAATTATGAAACATCTGAGTCCCTGGTTATCAATCCCTTTTTATAGTGTTTTTCTGTAATTGTGTCAATGGTATAAAAATAACCTTGGAGCACCCAGAAGACCCACTTCCTTCTGATAGTCCTTGTCAATTACAGTGTTACCTCAGTTCATGAACTTAATTCTTTCTACATTTCCCCAGCATAAGGTTTGATGGAATTCTTATTGTGCCCCAGTAGGAGGCCCTCTGGATTTGCAAAGCTGTAATTTGCATAGATGAAAAGCAAAAATGTCTCATATGGGTCATTGGAAATGATGTTAAATAGTGCCCTATCTACTTCTATTCAATTTCTGGACTATTTTTACCAATTAGTGATCATTGATGATCATATTATTTATCACACCCTGAGAGACAGCATCATACCTCAGAACACTATCTCTAAGACTGAACCCTAGTTGTGTACTTGGAAAGCCAACGTGCCAAGCCACAAGGCCGACAAACTGTGGGTAGTGCAATGTGTAACAGGATAAGTGGAAACCGCACCTATGTGCCTCTTAATACACACTTTTTTTTTACTGTGATGCAGATTTCTGGGACCTCACCTTGGGTGAAATATTCTGTAAAGGCTCAAAGTGTCTCTGAGGAATAAAAGTAAACAGAAAAGAATATTTGCCTCTATAAGGCAAAATCTTTTTTCATGCTT
>RJWT010047311.1:0-11328 GCA_004365215.1 Cuniculus paca | reverse complement strand
AGTAGACTTAATTTAGACTCCTAACCCTCCATACCTATGGGAAATAAATCTATTTATAAGCCACAAAGTCTCTGGTAGTTTGTTGTACCAATGGAAACAGAAAAAGATGTCATATTTTCGATTCAGGTGGTCATTTGAGAATTTTAGGTGAATTCTAAGTTCCTAAACAGATGAATTCAATTCCTGAAGTGTTTTTAATTCTCTAAATACATAATATAATAAAAAAGCCATATGAGCTACATGATGTTGGGAAAGAGAAAGAGAAAGTTTAAACATCTATTTTAAGAAAAAATGTTATAGATTTTCTGATTTAATACCATTTAAATAATATAATCAAATAATTCTTTTTTATGGGGTCAAAAGAAGTAATTATAATAATGTCTCTCATTTGTATTATTCCATATTTATAAAATATGTTGGCTTATGTGGTGCATTAACTAATAGTCAACTTGTAATACCCAGCTGAACTGAATCAGCATGGTGATGGGTATGGAGGGCCCACCTGAGAATTGTTGCCAACAACATAAAAAGAGAACTGAAAGGGAAGATGGTGTGTTGTTGATTCTCCCGGAGAAGCTTGTCACACTGGTTTTATAATATGAACTCAGCTGTTCTCATCATCAGAGGAGCCTGAGTCGGAGCTGTCACTGAGGATGGCTGTGGGTCTCTTCAAGGGAGCTCTGATCCTTTGTCACTTCCTGGCTCCAGTGCAGATCCCTCAGCCTGCTGGCACAGATCCTTCATCCCCCTGGTACATACTTTCTAGCTTCCACCTCTGGCCTTTCGGCCTTTCCCATGCAGATCTTTGATACAGATTTGCATGAGACATTGTCATGGGCTCTAGGTCTTCAACTGGACTCATGCAGGTCTCAGCTGGATTCTTCGGATCTCTAATGCATGGACAGATCTCTGGCACTCTTCTGCATTTGACTTTTTGGGTGAATATTATAAAATAATTCTATAAATTATGTGTCTGTATAAATCTATTCCCTTGAAAACCCTGATGACAACAGCATATATTATTACCATTATCTTATATAACTTGAACATTTGATGGTACTGCTTGGGGTTGGTTTGCATTATGTTAACAAAAAACAAACCACAGCATACACTTACACTCACACAAAAATATTTTCTCTATCCTCAATTCTTTTTGCCATGCTACTTTATAGATTTTTGCTACATTGTTCTATTTTATACAACTGTAAAATGCTCTGGAAATCTCTTCCAGAACAAAGTACTTGTGAAAATATATGTGTCATTCAAAATTATGAGGTTTATCTTCTGGAAGGTTTCGATTATTTTAACTACCATCCATTTTTTTACAAAGAAAATAATGGCAAACTTTAAATGCTTTACAAAAGCATTTAACATTTTCCTGTTAACTATCATTTGTAAACTGAGGATACCAAGCATCATAATAATCATTTTCATAAGTTTATAGTACTAGGAAATGTTAAAATGCACATACACATGCACATGAGTCTTTTTTAGCAGATTCACAAGTAAACTAACAAATTCCACCCTTGCAGATAATTTTGCCATAGTTTTGTTGGTCTATGTGTTATGATCAATGTACTAAGCAGAAATAGCTCTCATTCTTTATTTCAAATACAGGACACAAAGAGAAAGCAAGAAACAACACTTGAAGCCTTGACCTCTGTTAAATCCCCAGTACAAATCATTCAAAGGCATCATGACTCAATGGCTACTCTAAACAAGATATTTAGAATGTCTGTACTCACATGAGTTAATATCACCCAGTATAGCATGAATCATGAGTACATATGTTATATATAAATGAACCAAAAATACTGGAAGAAGATACCATCGACCTAACCAGAATTGAATTCAAAACTGTCAGATTTACAGTTTTAAAGAAAAGAAAAAGGAGGAAGGAAGAAAGGAAGGAGGAAAGGAATAGGGGCCTACAAAGATGCAAAGATATTTAGGATACATAAACTAGATTAAGAAATCAAACAACTTATGATCTTTACTAAACCTGAAAATGGAAAAACATTAACATCTCCCTTGGCACAACGCGGGTTTCAAATCTATATGACATCGCTTGGCTCCATTTTTAGTCAGCATAATTTTGGCTTCCATTCTTATGTGGATAACAGCCAAATTCATCTGTCTTCTATGTCCAATCCTAGCATCTTTGTTTAGTTCCTCGACTGAGATTCTGTTTTAAATAGCCTGAAAGATTACTGTAAAGAAAGAGATTTTCCTGAGCAATTTGAAGTACCTTTGTCAAATCATACAGTTATCATCTGAAGCTTTGTTTTCATTTCTGTGGTTTGAAGAGTGTGGCTTTCTTTCCATAACTTTCTTAGAAATTTCCATGCATCTTTTCACCAGAAATTGCTTTGATTAATATAATTCTCTTTCTGCTGTGATTTCTTTTGCTGGTCACTGCCCTCTTTGATGAGGGAAAAATGCAGGCGCTAGATTTCTTAGAAGGGCTAAGTTTGAGGGCAATGTGTGTATTTCAACGTGACTGCCACAAGCTGTTTTGAATGCTGAAGTTTTCACATGTGTTCATAAAAACCCGAAAGATTATTTTGTAGCTCTCAGGCCTCTTTCCCAGCAGATCCATTCATCAACCTTCTGATCCACGAAGGCTGGTTTCCTTGGCTTTTAGATGAGCAGACCCATACCTTGCATCACTCAGTGGGAGGTGAAGGCAAGAGATGGAAGACAGGAAAGGGAAACAGCTAGAATACTCCTTTCCTATGAGGCCTCACTGGTGACAGAAGGTCTCTTCTATGACTCCACCACTCCAGGACGGGCCCACTATGTTTTTGTCATCCACTGTGATCCTGGGCTCTGGACATATCATTTGTTTCCATTGTCTCTCTATATAAGCATATTGGTGACTTCTTGATGGTATTAATGTGTAGGTAAACTGATTGTTACCACTTATTCTTGGCTATCCCTACACCTGAGACGTTAATTCCCTATAAGAAATTACCTTTCTGTAAACTGATGAAGAAGATAACGTGTGGCTAAGTTGAACAATTATTAATTCTCAACTAAACATAAACAGGGTGAGTTTTAGTTAACAAATTTAACACTGGAAATTATAGGAAATGAATTTATGAAGGCAATTGAATCACCTAAAAATGATAATCATGTATTTAAGATAAAGTCTATTACTTGGAAAACTTTACAAAAAATTCCTCACAATGGGATTCCAGATCAAAAGATTAATCAGGCTGCATATTCCCAAATATCAAGTATTCATCAGTTACTTGAGATATTTAATATTTGTTAGGACAAAAATTGTAAGATAACCTTATGTGATATACAAAAACGTATTTATTTTTGCTAAGTATAATGTCAGCTTTTTGTGGCCAACCATTTTCCTTTGACTGTTTTCATCCCAGGAAGAAATTCAAAATTTAACTGATATAAATATAAACAATGACAATGAATTATAATTCAACAGTAATTGAATCTGACAGCTAAGTGATACAATATACAATAGTAATGCAAATGCTAAAAATGTGTATGCCTAATTAAATCAAATTATTTATAAATAAAATAAAGTCCATGTAATAGAGCTTTTTTCCATTTATAACTATTATTTTCCTAATTTAGCTCTATAATATTATATCACAAAAAACTTACTCTTATAAGCATTACAATGCTCTTAAGTGTTAAAAGTTCTATTAAAATAATTTAATATCTTTATATCTTCATGGCCTCTTAAAAGGCTTTGTTTTCACTTTTGTATTTGTGTTTTGCCTATTGAATCATAAATTACTATGAAAAACATTTTGTCAGTCCTTGTGTATGAGTCTTGCTTGGCACTTATATATACATATAGTCATATTCAGAAAATAAACCTCTATTTTGTTTTTTATGTGAAAGAGATAATATTCAAACACATCCATGTTATAGGCAAAACCAAAGCATAACAGAGAATATGTCTGAGTTTTTGTATAACTCCTTCCTGGTCATAATCCGTGTTCTAGACAAAGAAAACCCTGAAAAGAAGCAAAAGGGCAGTGGTTCAAAGTGTTGATACCTACAAACAGACCTCATTGAAATATGTTGCTGTGACCTGGCTGATTTCCTCACCTACCTGAAGCTTTGCAAAAACATAGAAATACTTATAAATTCCTCAGTTTCCAAATAATCATCTTTCTGTGAAATGATTCCATTTAAATGGGATCTAGCACAAGATCTCAAAGCGGTAAGTTTTCTCATGTTGTTGCAGCACTCATAAGTAATGAATTATAGGACCTGACAAAGCTCTTCTCAGAAGTCATTCTGGCAAACTCCTTCTTTTACAAACCACATAATGGATAAAATAAACTAAAATTTCTTTTTGATGTGGAGTTATATGATTATATTTCTAGCAAGCTGATGTATTGTCAATGGTAATGCAACTGTTTTTCCAAATGGATGTGTACCCAAAATATCTACAAACAAATATCCCTATGAAAACATGTACTTTTCTGTGTTAGCAAACATTGCCTGACCAGCAGCCTGCTCTCTGTTTGAAGAACAGATAAGGGACAGGTGAGAAGGCCTTCCTACCCCATGGTGTTGCCCCATTCCACAGCCCTTCATTTCTTTTTCAGAGGTACTATGGCAGTTGCTCTGTTCAATTCAACTTATGGTGGTGCTTTTTGAACTTTAATGTACACACAGATCACCTGGGGATTTTGTGAAAATGCATGCTCTGATGTGGTAGAGTTAGAGTATGGCCTGAGAGTCTGAGTTTCTAACAATCTCCCAGAAGATACCTATACCATATTTGAACAATAAGGAATTAAATTTTTCATGCCCCTCACTGTAAACTATATGCTTCTTAAAGGTAAGAACTATTCTTTGCTTACTTTGGAGTACGCAGTAACATCTAGTAAATAGAATCTCAGAATTATTTATCACATATAATGCAGAGTTAGTTTCAGGAAAATGTCTTCCTTCTGAGGTAATATTCACACAATAAAATTACAAATCCCAAGCACAATTATTTTAGCCTCAAAAAAAAAAAAACTGTTGTGGATACTGCTGAGCAAAAGAAAACAGGAAAAATCGTACACATTTCATGATTCTGTTCATTATACCTTAAGATCTATCACAGTTAGTTTCTTGTACTTGAAATCTGAATGCATTTGAGAGCAGTTACAGGGGTGCATGGGAGCAAAACCTGGTAATGTTTTCTGTGTTCTGTTTCTTGATCTGCATGCTGGTTGCATGGAAACTCGTCAGTATGTTCATAGCTCACCGAGCTTGAAGTTTGTACTCTATTCCTTATGTATATTTCTTTTAAAATTTCACTTTAAAAAATATATATTAGTCATATTTTAATGCAGTATTGTTAAAGACTTTCATGTAATAGGTATTTTTAAAGAAAAATGTCACATATTCCTTACAAATTTCATTAAAATAGCTTATCTTTAAAATTGTATGCTGCTAAATGTCCTCAAGCAATCAAATTTTTTTAAGGAAGTGTTATTTTAATAGCTAGTAATTTATGGGTGCAATTTAAAACTCTCAGAGAAATATTTATCAATTACTTACTATAAACTTTAGTATTGTAAAATATACTGCAATGAAAAGTAAATAACAAATATGAAAAGCCTTGTCTTAGTGAAAAGAAAGATAATGCTGAGGCATAAATAATCATTTATTGTAGATGTCATTGTAGTTTGAAGATGTTTAATGGATTACTGTAAAATGTAAAATAAGTTATTTAATTACTAAATGTATTTTAGAAAGATACCCAGAAAAGTAATAGGTGGTTTGAATGGGACCTCCAAATCTAATTTTTTGAGGACTCTCCGCACTGATTTTCATGGTGGTCTTAACAGTCTACACTTCATCAACAGTGGAGAAAGATTCCTTTTTCCCCGCAGCCCTGCCAGCATTTGTTATTGGTTAATTTCTTCATGGTAGTCATTCTTTCTGAGTACGATGGAATCTCAGTGTTGTTTTAATTTGCATTTCTCAAATGACCAGTGATGTTACACACTTTTTCATGTATTTATTTGCCATTTGTATTTCTTCATCCGAGACGTGTGTATTCATCTCAGATGCCCATTTTTGGATTGGGTCTTTAATTTGTGGGGCCTGATTTTTTTCAATTCTATATGTTCTAGATAAAAGCCCTGTGTCTGAGGGACAGTTGTCTAAAGTTGTTTTCCCAATTCATGGGTTTTCTTTTACTCTGTTGGTAATTTCTTTTGATATGCAAAAAGTTTTAACAGGATGGGATCCCAGTCATTGATTCTTTGAAGTACTTCCCCTGCAATTCGGGTTTTGTTCATGAATTCTCTGCCTACCCCTGTGTCTTCAGGGTTCCTAACTACATTGTCTTCTAGTAGATTTAGTGTCTATGTTTTAATATTTAGATCTTTGATCCATTTTGACTTTAGTTTAGTGCATGGTGATAGACTTGTGAAAACCATACCACAGTGACATATGTGCACCCATGTTCATAGCTGCACAATTTGTAATAGGTAAATCTTGGAAACAACCCAAATGCCCATCATTCATGAAATGGACAGAAAAGATTTGGTGTTTTTATAAGATGGAGTACTATTGAACTATAAAGAAGGATAAACTCAAGGCTTTCATAGGTAAATGGATACAATTGGAGACCATACTCATAAGTGAAATAAATCAAACTCGCATGTTTAAACATCATGTTGTCTCTCTAGTGTAAAAAAACTGAAAGAGTAAATAAGATTCAAAATGTAAAATAGATACTGTGAAAGTGAAAGGGGAAGAAACTGCTCAAAAGGAAAGAACAACTGGAATTGGAGAAAGGCAAAAAGAAAGAAGTGAAAAGAGTGTGTGTGTGTGTGTGTGTGTGTGTGTGTGTGAGAGATAGATAATTATACTGCTAATCTCTCTTAGCTCATCGAAAAGATGGTTTGTGCTTTCATTGTTTGATCATTTTTATGCCTATATCTTGTAATCTGAGCAATTATTTTGAAGATAACAATATGCATTATATTTTTTAAAATCTATTTTCAATATCTGTTCCCTGGTTTTGAATTTAGAGTGACAAATTAAGATTAACTCTACCTTAAACATTAGGGAAACAATACTCTTGTGTGCAGAGCTTTTTTGTGTGGGAGTGAAGGAGGTTAGGTTAATTCAAACTGATAGGGCTTTCTTGTTCCTGTTTAATAAATTTTTAAATTCTCCTGAGTTTGCGTGCAAAGATGAGACCTATATTAACATCTTCTGTTAAAGGTGGCTCCAAACTGACCTGTGAATTAAAGGACAGTGTGGGAAATGTGATGAGCTCACACACATTTTCTAAGTACCATCATTTTCTGCCTCTTTCCACAGACTGACCCATATCAAATCTCAGCATAAATGGAAACAAATGATCACTAAGTATTCTGAGAACTATACAACTGTTGCCCTTGTACTTTTTGATTATTCTGATTCACTAACCTCATCTGTTTCTCTTTCATCATTCTCTTTCCTTTCCCTCTTTTTGTCTTACCAGAAAGAAAGGGTGAATAGTGAGACAAAAGGCTATAGGGTTCTGTCCACCAAAGTAGTGGAAGAAAATGGAAGAAAACACAAATGACTACTGCTCTTTTCCTTAATTTGTTAGCATGCACGTGCCTGTAAGTGGAAAACTGAATCATTTCTCTTGCACAGTTGCTTTCTAAATTGCTAAGCTTTTCTAGCTATTGATGGCTGAAATACAACAGCTCATTGACCATTGAATACTCTGACAGCATGGAAAAATGTAACGACTCCTGGATGTTTTATCTTGATGTACCTACCAGTGCCATTATACTTTTTTCATGCTTAAAAGATTTTCTGTTGTTGTATGGAAGAGTTTTATCTGGTTCCACTTTGTAATTTCCTCATTGGGACTTTTTGCCCATCACTGAAGTAATTTATTTCCAGACTAAATTCCTATCACTTTATCAAGTTCATCTATGTGCTTAAAATTGATAAATTGCTTTCTGTCAGTCATATTTATAAAATGGAGCTTTTGCAGCAAATAAAATAAAACTGTATTAATTTTATTACCCATTCATGCTTTAAAAACTAGAAATATAAATTGTAGCATTTGTGTTTGTAGTAACATTTAGGATCATATACATAAGAAGCAATATCCATGCATGCATGTCATAAGGCTATCAATATATTAGTTTTCAATATTTAATGATAACAAAGATAATGACGTGTGTCCATAGCCCCATAAGTATCAGTAAATTTTTCAATTTGCTATTTATCCTAACTTAACCTTCAGATGGAATGTATTGGATAATAAGACATTTAGAACTATCTTCAATTTTTAGAATATGATACCACAAGTTCTATTCAAGAACTTAGTAACTAAGGTTTCAGACATAAAAACAAAGTATTTTAATCAGGAATGGTTTATCTTGTAACAAGATAAACCAAAAATCTCAAGCACTCCATTTCTAACATTATTTCAGAGAAATAAAAAGGCACTTAAAAGAAATACTCTCTTACAGAATCACACACACCACACACACACACACACACGCACACACAGATGACTATCAGATCAAAAGATACAGGTTAGGGTTTCTTTCCTGCAATATGTCTGAATAGGTTTTATTTGTAAAGACAATCTTCACATAATAGTATATATTTTACATATTCAAGAGTACTTATGAATAGGTAATTATCTAACATTTCTTTGACTATTCAGGAAAACAACGAGCTGTCTATAATTTGGTTACAATTTAACTGTTATTTTACTCACATACTGAGATAAATTGCTTCAACAGAAATTTGACCTGTATGGCAAACAATTTTATGTTCACAATGTTTAGGCACAAACTAATATTTTCCACTGTCTTCTTTCTAATAGCATAGACTTTTAAAAATCTTTGCAAGGAGCAATTGGATGGGTTATTATGGGTACTACAGCAGTCAATGATGGAGAACATTTTGATGAAGAAAAATTCCAAACTTCTCTAAGTGACGTGGCTGAGCTGCCTTCTCTCTTGTGGATCTTTTTTGCTAAGGAGTTTACAGACAATTGATTTACCAAGATGTTATCAGAAGAAGTTAAAAAAAAAGCATATTGATTTTAAAAAGACAAATATGGCAAAGAAAAAAGTTTAAGATATTACTGGCAAATTTATATCTAAAACTACTTAGAAGACTAGCTTTCATAAGAAGTTAACAGGCTAGCGTACAATATTCCTAGTGCAGATTTCTCCTATTATTGCTGTGGCTATTCCTGTAGTCTTAAACCCTAATTTGAGAATTGATTAAAGAATTTGGAACTGAATGTAGCATTATAGAATGCCTCAGAATTCTTCCCATATGATACTCATTTCAATACTTGCATTGTAACTTAGTGATTATATATATTATTATATGTCTGATATTATATGAGATACAAGGCATATTCTGACTGGAAGAAATTTAGCAAGCTATTAAAAGAGACAGGAACAGTTCTAGAGAATCTTCTGACATTTAGTCCAACTAAATGACTTTTATTCCTCATTTACAGTGTCGGGTTAGTATCACTGACCACAACTTTAATCAGATGCATGTTGTTAAATAATTTCAACTGGTCCTAAGCCTTGAGTAATTTAGTTCCTCTCTTCTACTATGAACTTACACAGCTGCTTAGTTATTATGTAAACAGGGAAGGCTGGGCACTCTCACACGGATCTTTTTAGCATATGAAACATATTGACATGAATATAACATATGTGCCAAAGCAATGTTATTCAGCTAACATTTCAGTGAAATGCAACATAAAATTTTAAATTACATATTTCTGCAAGTGTTTCATTCTTGTTTACTGTATCTGCTCCAGATAAAAAAGACTCTTATCATGAAAAATCATCTTTAATATAGTGTACCATTTTAATAGAATCAAAAAGAATGGTTTTAACCTTGCATCTATCTTATTATTGACCTAAAGACACTAGCAATGACAATTTTAGTTGATCAAGAGTTTGGGTTTACATGAAGGTGCCCATTCACAGGGCACTGACAGACACTGTATATCAAACATAGAAAATGGAGAAGATGATTGTGTTTAGTGGACCAGCAAAGCAAAAGGTTGAGGCCACTCTTTATCACCTTAGTTTCTCCAAATATAAGTACCAATCATGTTTTCTTTTTCAAGTACCATTTTCTGATTATTGATTACTTACTTACAATGAGAAAAATATAATATGTAGTTTATTAAGTAATACATTTTTCTTTTAAATTTTATTTCTAAGTCTCCATTCATGAATTTATTATTTAATACTATGTTTGGTTGTCAGAAATAAAAATATTCTCCAGGGAAACATTTTACATATGCTTTTTGGCTTTTTTTTTTCATTGTATTAGTATGAACATTGACAATATCCTAACTAAAATGTAGTGTTACACTACTGTTTGGTTTTTCATAATTGTACAATTGTATATTTGCTAGAATTTAAATTTCACAACACTCCAAATATCTTCATACAAATGTCAACAATATGTCCTCTCATTACTACAATACTCTAAGTAAATAGAGCAGAATATAAAAGAGTTTTGCAAAGTTAGTAGATCCAAGAAGCCAAAAGCAGGCAGCTACTTTTCCATAATATCAGTTTTACTATCAATTTTCAGATGTTGGATAGACATTGAAAGAGAAAAGAAATGCTTCATTGGATTATAGGATATATATTATGTCACCCACGTGTATTTCAGATTGAAATCCATTTCATTTTTACGTGATAAAACTCCTCTGAATAATAATAATTTTACTTTTCTTACCTCAACTAAAAGTTAAAAACCAATAATGGTATATAGTGCAACCTGATCCAGGCAAGGAGGAGGGACAAGGAACCAACACTAACTAAGCACTGAACTGCCTGAGACTGGGAGGAAAATGGTCTTCCTACACACTGAAGAACTGCCAGGGAGGTGCTAAGACATCAGATATTTTGCAGTATGCTCTACAATGCTCTTAGTAAAGTGCTACTGTAATAGAATTTTCTCTCTGTATCTTTCTCTTTCTCCTGTCTCTTGCTCTCTCCATCCCCCACCCCGTGAGATAGTCACAGGCTTCTTTGCTTATATGACTATTCCAGGATCCCTAAACTTGAGGAAGTATCACTACTGCTGAATTAAGTCATGCTAGTTATCGTTTACCCTTGCTCTTCCTCAGAGGACACTTGACAAGAAATGGAGATTTTTAGATTAAATTACATGTTCACTCCCTCTCCCCAAAATAGAGCTGACTTTGATTCTGATTAAGAGATGGAAGGGTGTACTTGAGACATGCCTCTGACCTCTGTGATTTTCTTAATAATCTTACCTCTGGTTTTACTGTCTCTAAAGGAATCTGTATGACTTTATTGAATTCCA
>RJWT010047310.1:0-11344 GCA_004365215.1 Cuniculus paca | reverse complement strand
TGTGTGTATAAGCAGGATGATGGCATTGGGAATAATGATGACTCTGGATGCTCAAGAATACAGGCCTCAAATTTTAATCCCCTTGGGCTACGACAGAGTTCCAGAGATGGGGGACTCCCATTTATCCATGTTTCTAAGGCGGGAAGTCCATCGTAAAGGTGCTGGCAGGTCTGACACCTCTCACCTTCGCTTGTCGATGGCCGTATTCTTCCTGTGTCTTCATGTGGTCGTCCCTGTGTGTATGTCTGTGTCCTTATCGCCACTTTTGACAAGGCCACAAGAACCTGTCCATAGGACTCATTTTACTTTAATTAAATGCCCAGCTCCAACTATAGTCTCATTCTGAGACTCCAGGGGTTAGGACTTCCACAGATGAACTTTGGGGAGACATGATTTGGCCTGTCACACCCTGTCGCAAGGGGCAGCCAGTTGGTAACCTGCAAGAACCCAGGCTCAGTTTTGCCACATCTAGCAGGTTTCTAAGAAAAGCTGGGAATTCTTACTTTAATAGAAAATCTCCCAGCTGGAAATGGTGGCACATGTTTGTCATCCAAGCACTGGGGGACTGAGGGAGGAGTACCGAAGCCAGCCTGAACTGAGACACGTTTGGGGGAGTGAGGAGAGGGGCTGTGTGGAATATAGGGGGCCTTTGTACAAATGTTCTGCCGCCAAACAACAGGGTTATACGGCATATTTTAGAGCTTGCCTTCTTCCTACCCCCAGTAACTTCTCTACACTCAATTGAGATTTCGCTTTCTCCTAAACCTGTTGAAATTTTCAAACTGTTTTCCCTCTTCGCATCTAAAGAGTAATGTATTCATATAGTAAGCAGATTACGATGATGACAATGGCAGAGAAGATGCTAATGATCTAACAGTGACTAAGAGTTCTCTTTGTGCTTCTTTTTTTTTTTGTTTTTTTGTTTTTGCGGCACCAGGGATTGAACTCACGACCTTGCGCTTGCTGGGCAGGCGCTTAGACCACTGAGCTAAATCCCCAGCCCTTCTTTCTGCTTCTTTACCTACATCGTCTCATTGATCTTGCCAGTGCAAAGCCATAGGCAAGACTCATCCTTTTTAAGAATAAGGAGTGAGGCCTTGAGGGGTTAATTTGCCATTACACAGGGACTAATATCAAGCCTGGAGAGTACACAACAAGAGTATATAATCTCAACAGCATTCATCAGATTGCATTGCTGCCATAAATGAAACTGGAGCACACTGGCCAAGAACACGGATTCTGGAGTTGGAGTGAATTTAATTGGAAATCTGGGACTAGCTGGGTGGGTGATCTACATAGTAAGATCAAGGCCATCCATGGACTACGCAGTGAGACCTTATCTCAAAACATTTTTAAAATTCCAAATTTTAATTTGTCAACAATTTCAAATTAAAAAAACAAAAAACAAGGTGTGATTTGTGGTTTTCATAAGGCCATTGACTAACCAGTTGATCACGCTTTTCTAGATGTAACTTCCTGGGTAGCAGGGTCACATCCAGTATCTTTTTCAATCCCTTATAGCCAATGCTTGCATATAACAATCTTAACAAAAAGTTGATCATGGATGACTAGATTTGAGTCTTATGATCTTTTTAAAAGTAGGGCGCACCTATAGAAATCCTGCTATGCACACACTTATGCTATGCTAGAAAATAGCATCAGCTGCTGTCACACCAAAGCTCACAAGTATTCAGCTCCTCATAAGAACCCAGGTCTGCCTGGGCATTCACAGTTTCTCCTTGATATCCTTCCCAGCTATGTTTTCACAGTGATTATTATATCAGAATGACACTGTTACTGAGTGTTTGCTGTGAACTGCTTATTGCAATTATCTCACTTGATATTCCAAATTACTCGATAAGGGAAATGGGAACTTTCTAGTTACTCAAAGGAAACATTCCTGAAGACTTTAGATAATTCAAAACTCACCTCTTAAAGGACACCAGGTATTATGGCTTGTCCCATTAGAGCCACATGTGGTCATAGGTGGGGCTTTTTCAGAGGTGGATGGATTTAGAGTATGTGATGTTGGGATTAATTCATGATGCAATGCTAGGATCAGGGCACTAAGATTAAGGGTATGACCACTACTCACCCTAATGGCAGGTAGCCAGGACAAGATATAAGAGACAGAAAGAGCTGTGGTCATCCCTTGTTGCTTTGCTAACTTCTGCCCACCATGAAATGTTTCTACCATGCCTTGGAACCAGTAAATGATGGACTGAAACCTCTACAAACTGTAAGCTAAATAAATCTTTCTTTGTTTAACTTTGGGTGTTCCATATTTTATCTAAGCAATGAGAAAAATAACTAAGACAGAATTTGGTACTGGGAATGGGACCATTGCTTTGACTGTACCTGACCATGGGGTTCAGGAACTTTTGGGACTGACTTGTGGGAAGAGTTTTGGAAAGATTTGGAGGGGTCATCTGAAAAAGTAGAGCTGGAACACCTAAGGCTCTCCTTGATGGGAGATTCTGGTCAGAGCTCAGAAGATCAGAATGCTGATAGAAATTCTGCTGGTAAAGACCAGGCTCAGTCTCTGCTGAGAAGAAGGACTGTATAGGTTGTTGGACTCCAGATGATGTGTGTTATGCCTTGGCAAAAACTTTGTCTGCATTTTGCTCATGTCCAGAGGCTGCCTGAAACTGAGATTAAGAGTGACAGACTACTTAATCTTATAGAAGATTAAGATTTCAAGGCAGTCTAATGTTGAGGTAGTGGCATGGATACTTTTGGGGGCCTTTAGCCAGATTTATGTTGAGAATCAAGTGCAAAAAGCCCAATAGAATGATTCAAAATGTTGTGAGTTTGGCCAGAAAGAAAATCCCAGTAAATCTGCAGTCTGCAAAGATGGAACAGAGAAAATATTGGTTTCTTAAAAAATTATCAAGAAAAGGCCAAGTGTTTCAGAAGAAAACAACAGCAAAGATGGCCTGAGGACATCACAGGAACCAACAGGACTCAAGCCTTTACAGCCTCGGAATTGCAAAGATGAAAGACTTTACTTTGAGAAGAGATCCCCAGAGGACTATGTTCCAGAATGGCTGTGGCCTACAGAAGTTGTTCCTCAGGATTTCTTCATAGGTACTCAACCACTACAGCCAAGAGAGAGGAAAACCTGACTGCTGCTCTAACTAGTAGAATAACATGGTGCTGGTTTTAGCTGCATGCAGAATTCAAGAGTTGTGGGGTCAAGAAGGCTTCCACCCAGATTTCAAAAGAAGGCCTGGGAGGCCAGACAGTGTACCCTTGAGAGGGCAGCATGTGAAGCTGTGACTGTGAAACCAAAGGTGTAGTGGAGACTGCAGTAGCCAGGAATGTAGGTCATCTGAGGAAAAAACTGCAAGGAGGGATCAGAACTAGCCTCAGAGAGAATCCATGGTAGCTACAACCACCAGCAGGGTCATAGGGATGGAATCACCCAAGGCCTTTGGAGTTCCCATCTTGCCGCAGATTTCTGGGGAAGCTGGACATGGAACTACAGGATTTAACATTTGCCCTCCTGGATTGTGGATTTGATTTGGTCTCATTCCTTTGTGTCTCCTTGTTTGTACCTTTTGGAATGGTAATGTCTATCTTCTGTCATTAAATGTTCGAAGTGTTTAACTTGCTTTTCATTTGTACAGGGACTTACAGCTAAGAGTTTGGCCTCAAAGGTGATGATAATGAGCAACACCTTCACTAGGCATCAATGTGCCACACCGTGGCACCAAGCATACATACACACACTGCATACACAGTATCCCATTTGACCCTTGGCCCTTGATGACATAAGCACTATCACATCAATTCATTTATCTTTGCATTATGTGGCACAAATACACCAGATGTCTCAAAGGTGTAGGGGAAAGGCGTTGCCCCATCCTTGCCTCAGAACAGAAGAAGCAGTGTGGGTACAAAGGCCAAGCCTAGGACCCTCTCCTGGTAGAAGGTGACAGAAACACAAGTCAAACTAATGTAAGTGAAACTACCTAATGCTGGCCATATGCCAGGCCTTATTCTGAGAGCATTAAATCCTCATAACAATCTTCACTAATTTTAGAGAATAAGGAGGCCAAGGGAAAGAGAATTTGTAACTTGTAAAATGTCTTAGTCTGTTTTCTGTTACTATAACAAAATAACTGAGAACAAATACTTTATAAAAAACAGAGGTTTAAGTCTAGCATGGTGGTGCACACCTGTAATGGCAGAACTCTGGTAGACTGAGGCCATTTGAGCCAAGACTGAGCAACATAGTGTATTTGTGAGACCTGGCCTCAAAATGAAAAGGTGGGAGGGGACTGTGGATGTTGCTCAGTGAGAAGGTTCTGGGTTCAAGCCCCCATACCACAAACAAACAACAAAGAATACAGGTTTATGTAGCTCATGGATTGGGAGGCTGGGAAGTCCGAAAGTATGGCACCAACCTCTGGTGAGGGCCTCTTCCTGCATCGTAACATGTAGAAGGCATCACATGGTGAGACAGAGCAAGAATGCTAGCTTGGGCTGCTCTTTCTCTTCTTATAAAGCCACTAATGCCATCATGGGGCCCCACCTTAATGACTTCATCTACCTCTAATTACCTCCCAAAGGTCTCACCTACAGCTACCACTAACAACCAATCTGAGGATCAAGTGTCCAGTACATGACCTTTTGGGGTATTTGGTCATTTTTTATTTTTGTTTGTTTGTCTTTTTTGAGACAGGGTCTCACTATGCAGTTCAGACTGGTCTTGAGCTCACTTTGTAGCCGAGGTTGGTCTCAAACTTGCAAGAACTCTCCTGCTTCAGCCTCCCAAGTGCTGGGATTACAGGTGTGCGCCACCACACCCAGCCTCACATGACCTTTTGGAGGACACAATCAAACCACAGCAAGCGCACATAGCTAGTCTGTGGGATTTGAACTCAGGCAGCTACATCGAATGAATCTAGGAGCCACTGTGTGGCTTTTGACCATTTTGAATGTTGCCAGTTTGAACTGAGAAGTGCCGCAAGTGTAAAATACATCACTAGGTTCCAGAGGTTTAGTATTATTAATTAAAGAATGTAAAATGTCACATTAATGATTTTTACAATGATTACATGCTAAAATGATATTTGGGATATGCAGTATTTGGCTTAATAACACATTGGAATTAATTTCATCTGCTTCTTTTTACTTTTTAATGAGGCAGTGAGAACATCTGAAATGACTTGTGTCATTTCCCTATTGGCCGGTGGCGTTCGAACACACTCCCCCACCACCTTGGCCTGCCACGTGGAAACTGGCTCTCTGGAGATGCTGGAACCAGGGATCCAAACCCTCTGGTCTCTGCCCTCCCCCTCACGTCCTGCACAGCAGCTGTATCCTTCTCCCTCTCTGCAGTCCTCGGTCTCCACGTTGCACAAAACAGCTGCCACAGCTGTGGGGAGGTCCAAAGCTTGAAGGCTTTGGCTTGCAGACAGCTGTGGCTCAGCCCTAAGGCGTCCTGGGGCCCAGGAGGGTGGGTCCCACTGCCCACCATGTTATCCGCCATGCTCATTGACTTGAAAGCACTCCAGTGTATGCATCGGGAGATCCAATTGTGCAGCTTTAATTCCAATGCCAACTTCCTGTGTGCTTTCAGGAATGATTGCTGAGACAAAGCCTGCAAGATCCTGGCTTCTGAGACCTCTCTTTAGGTCATAATTTCTCCTTGGACCTCTTTTTCTTTCAGCAGAGCCAAAATTAGGGAGAGGGAAAAAAGAAGAAAGAAAATAGCAGATCAATTTTTCCCCTCGGAGGCCTGCTACAAGAAGGCTCTATGACTCTTAATCCTTTGTTATTTGCACTCTGGATACTGGAGAGTTTCCATATACACCCCTATCTTGGAATCCCAGGAAAGGGGGCCCTGCGAGGGCACTGTGTGGAGCTGCAGCCCGCCCTTCACCTCCATTCAGAGAAACTGGAGAAGGCTGCTTCCAATTTGTTTCTTGGAATTTGGAAAGGGCAGGGTGTTTTCCGTTATAGAATTCTTACTCCCATGAAAGTGGGTTTTCAGCAAGCTTCATCTGCAAGCAAGCTTTGTCTTATCCCAACCAGCAGGCTTGTCGCTTTTAACTCCAAATGGAGAGAATTGTCCTGTTGGGTCAGATTCGGGTGTGCTCTTCCACCAGGGCGAGGTGTCCCCCTGAAACTCTCCAGGGGCTCCTAGTGGAGGTCAGGGCTGCTATCCTTTAGTTCACCTGCAGTGTATGGCGATTCCAATTTTGGACAGGGCTATAACTCTGTTTGATGTTTTGCTTTCACATTCATTATCTTACTTAAGTCTCAAAACAGTCCAGCAAGGCAAGTTTCCTTGTGCTGGCTCTCTGGAGATGCTGGAGGAAATAGAAGTCCAGTTAAGCTACAATGACATTTCACTGTCCCTTGATCAGTAATTTACAACTGGTACTCAGGGGCTTCTGAATCCAAGGCCAGTTATTTCCCCAGTAGCCTAATGTAACTTTGTTGTCCAAATATTTATCAATTTTTTTTTGAGACAGGTCTCACTACGCCATTCAGGCCAGCTTTGAGCTCACTTTGTAGCCCAGGTTGGTCTCAAACTTGCAACGATCCTCCTGCCTCAGCCTCCCAAGTGCTGGGCTTACAGGCACACGCCACCACGCCCAGCTAATATTTTGCTTTTGTACTGGAGATTGAATCCAAGTGGCACTAAGCTACATACCCAGTTATTTCTGTGACAGGTTCTCATTAAATTGCCCAAGCTGGCCTTGAACTTGCCTCAGCCTCTCAAACTGCTGGGATTACAGGCCGCTGTGCGAGGCTGAAATCTTTGGTGATTCTGTTGATATTTTAGCAGTTATAAGAATGGCTATTTAGTCAAGACTGTTCAGGAACGATGTGTTGGGAATGCTGTATGTGGGCACTGTGCCGGGCTCTGGCGGTACAAGAGAGAGCAACAGCAGAGCCCCCGTTTCCTGGATTTTGCAGGAGGGATAGACAGTTAAGAAGTCAAAAGACCAGGAGATGCATGACCACTGGTTGGGCCTGGAACTTTGAAAGGAAGAACAGGTGGCATGAGCATGAGCAGGGTGGGCCTCTCTGAAGAGAAATGAGCATTGAGGCTAAAGATTGAAGCAGGCAACTCTGAGGGACTCAGGAGGAGGTGAAGATTGAAGGCTTCTGGGGGCCAAGCTTTGTCCAACGACTGAGCGTGTACAGTGTCAGACTCTGTGCTGGATACTCTGCACTGTCACTTTCCTCCCACGGACTCCATGGGGTGAGTGTGCCTTATTTCCATTAGATAGGTGAGGAGTCGAGTTTCCCACGGCTCTTAATCACTGAGTTAAGCATTGTTTTAAACTTCAAATAAAATAGTTATTGGAGCATAACTTACATGAGTGGATCTCCAAGGAAACATTATTCTCACCCAGGCATAGGAGCCCCATTAAAGGGTCAGACAAAAAAGTGGGCGTGGTGGCTCACACCTGTAATCCCAGCACTCGGGAGGCTGAGGCAGGAGGATCATTGTGAGTTCGAGACCAGCCTGGGCTACAAAGTGAGCCCAAGGCCAGCCTGAAAGGCATAGTAAGACCCTGTCTCAAAAAGACAAAAATAAATAAATAAATAAAATAAAGGGCCAGACAAATGTTCTAGACTCTGTACCGGCAGACCACATTCCAGAAGGATCCAGGAGCTAACATAGCCCCACTTCCACCTCTTTCACGTCGCAGCAGAGGGTCATGTCCGGTGGGATTGGGGCAAAGCAGGAAAGAGAAAGGCTCGTCCCTTGACAGCAGACTGGGCTGCAGCACCCTGGCTGCTAGAGCTGGCTTTCCGGGAACACGTGTCTGTATGAGTCATTAGCTGCTCTACTGAGAGGTGAAGAGCCCAGGACTGGGCCAACTAAAGCCAGACCTCAGAACTCATCCAAGTTTCACACCTCATGATTCCATTTCTGGGCTATAAGCAACCAACAGCCAGGAGACAATAATGACGCTTTCCCTAACTCACAACTTTCCCTAACTCGCAACTTTCCACACCCAGAAAAAAGCCGTAAGGTAGTTAAGAGGGCTAAAGCTTACTTTCTAATCAACTGAACAACTATTTGTGGAGCATCTGAGGTACTGTGTAAGCTCAATACCCCCCTGCCCCAGCCTCAGAGGGCAGAGAAGAAATCCTGTACATAGGAGGTCAAACAAGGAGAGACGAAGTCTGGCTTGGGTTAGAAAGAAGTTATTTGAGTCAAGGGCATTGATGCCTTTTTGGAGTTAGACCACTGGCTTGTTTTCTCTGTTAGGGACTTTTTTGAGGACGTGAGCACACACGCACACACACACACTCATGCTGCTTTTTCTTTCAATCAAGCAAATATTTCTTGAACACTCATTGTACATGAGAAAGCTTGAAGCCAGGTGACCAGCTGGGGCCTGATCTCCGAAGACTTACATTTTAACAGGAGACTCATGGGAGAGGTCACCAAATAGAGTAAATACTGGCAAGTTGCTGTCAGGGCCAGGAAAGAAACTAAGATCCATGACCGAAAAGAGAGCTGGAGGAGAGGGCGTCCCAGAGGACCTGCAGGAAGTGACTTTTAAGCTGAAACACAACAGGATAAACAGCCAGAAAGCCAGAGGGTGGGGCCCTGGGTTACTGAGGCACCCGGCGCAGCCAGAGCTGCAGGGAGTGAGGAAGAGGGAGGAGCTGAGTGAGGCCAGGCAAGGCTGGAGCCCGGTCACTTAGGGCCTTGCTGGCTCTACTGGGGGCTCCGATGTTTGCCGTGTGCAGCCAGCGGCTGCTGGAGGGTCTCGGGGAAGGAAGTGGCTGTTTTCTGTGTTAGCCTGTCTCCCTGCTGGCTGCGGGAGCGGTGGAGGGGCTGGGGTGGTGAGCACAGCCGGGAGAAGTTGCAGGATCCACTGAGGGTGCTGACCTGTGCTTCGTGCACCCTCATCGTGCGGCTCAGCCCCCAGGCCCGTCATCCTGAACACGGGCTCTGGGGGCATCAGGGCTTGGCTCCCCTCACCCCAATCCGCTGGCTAAACCAAGCATGGGCCTCTCAAGGGACAGAAGTTTTTCCCGAAGCATCCATGTACTCAAGGTATCTTAAGAAGGCAAACACAGCACATCTACATTTTCGAAGTCATGTTGTGTGCGTGTGCGTGTGCGTGCATGTGTATGTGTGTGTGTGTGTAATTATAAAATAAAGCACAAGATAGCGAAGAGATTTTTCTATTTCTGTCTGTGGCTTGGCATATGCTTCAAGGTCTCTTCTGTAACTCAGGATATTTGGGAGGAAACATCTAAGAAATGCTGACAGAATGGAAAGCATTTGGGTGCTAGTGGCAGCCAAATCCAAGTTCAAATACATAACTTCTGCCACCAGCTAGTTGTGTAAACATGAGCAAATTAGCCTCTCTGGGTCTCGATTTCCTCTTCTATAAAACGGGAGGAAAAAGGAAAAACAAATACACAACCGGGGGGAAGCAGCAAGTTCGAGCAGAGCAGAGTAAGCGTAAGTCCTCGGAGAAGTCTGGGTCGGATGTCTTTACCTCGCCTTGCCTGTGTGACCTTGGGAGGTCATTTCAATTCTGGGAGCCTCTGTTTCTTCCTTTGAGAAATGGGGCAGTAAGCGTGCTGCGTTGTAGGGTTTATTGTACACTTTGAATAAAACAACAACCCAGGGACAGCGAGAGCCTCGCGCAGTGCCCGGAGCATTGTAGGTGTGTGATAAAAGTCACTTTGTCTCTGTTTCCCCATCTGTAACTGAAGGATCGGAGCCCCGCCCCCCCAAGTTTGTGATTCTGAATTTAAGTCAAAGGCCCTGGAAGTGAACCTGTCTGGAGTCCGTGGGGTCTTGGCTCCCCTCTAACCTTCCTGCTCCCCTGGCCCCCTTTCTCAGTGCCAGGTGGTGGGGAGTGGGGCAGGCTGAGGCTATTGGAAGCCTTGTTTCTCTTGGAGGTGCCCTGGAGGCAAGGCGACGGTGACGCTCCTCCCTCTCGCTCCAGATATGGAGCCCTTCTAGTCAAGTCTCTCCCATTAGTTCCAAAACAGTTCCTGGCTCGAGGTGCTGGGACTTCTCTGGGGATGCAGAGACCTCACAGTGCCAGTTCTGAGAAAGCCCTTCCTCCTTGTGGGTCCCAGAGGCGCACCCCTACTCCACTCAGGCCAGGGTGCAACCCAGCCAGCTGGGGCCACTGTGTCCCCTTTTGGATCAAAGTGGCTCAGTGTTAGAGCACTGGCCTAGCACAGCAAGACCCTGGGTTCCATCCCCAGCACTGCAGTGTCAGTACTGTTACAAAGCGCAGAGAGGAATGGGGCGAGGGGCTGTTATACACTCCCTCTCTGTTTCACCTGGATTTCTCCTTCCTGCTAAGGCGAGATCTTCACAGGTTCTCTCTGCCTCTCACCTGCTTCCTACTTCACTCTCTCCTGCAGTGAAAATTCACTTCCTGCCGGGCCTGGTGGCACACACCTGTAATCCCAGCACTCGAGGCTGAGGCAGGGGGATCATTGCAAGTTTGAGACCAAGCTGGGCTACAGAGTGAGCTCAAGGCCAGCCTGAATGGCATAGTAAGACCCTGTCTCAAAAAAAAAAAAAAGAGAGAGAGAGAGAGAAAGAAAGAAAGAAAGAAAGAAAGAAAGAAAGAATATTCACTTCCTACTATGTGATGCCAACCAGTTGTCGTCTCCCAAGCAGGAAAGGGAAAGAGACGGCCAATCCTAGGGCCTGGGGAGTGTGTGGATCACAGGTTTCTCTGTTCACCTGGAGCTGTCACGATGTTTGCCATGCCTGCCCGCCACCTCTTCTAGTATTTATGTGACCTACTGTGACCAAGTACGACACTAGAAATAGGATCAGTGCAATCAAACTGCAACTTTCAATCCCTAGCACGCCCTCTCCCAGCAGCTTTATTTTTTGCCTCTCTCTGCCCCTTCAGGAAATGTAGTTGGTGAGAAGCCTCCTGGGTTGAGCTCTCCACCCTCGGATCACCCACATTTCCGTCTCCATTCAGCAGAACTCACGCCCCTTCCTGCTCCCTCAGCCTGGTCAGATCAGCTCCCTCTTTGCAGGCTGAAGGGAGGACAGGTAAGGAGACAGCGAGAGGGTGTCTGCTCTGCATCTCTGGCCTGGCAGGCACGGAAAGCTGCCTGCCTCGAGGGGCTTCTCCCCCTGGGCCCGTGACTGTACCACCCGTGATGCAGCCGGTACACACTTGCCTTCCTCTGGCAAGTCCAGGCTTCTCCCTCCACCATGGCCTGTGGTCTCCATCTCTCCTGGGTAACATTATCAGAGTCCCTTGATTTCCATCAGCATCCTTTTGGACCAGGTAGAGTCCTGCTGCAGATGTCTCGAACCTTCCATGTACCCAGGCAAGGCTAAAGGTCGTCAGCCCCTGTGCAC
>RJWT010047309.1:0-11351 GCA_004365215.1 Cuniculus paca | reverse complement strand
AGAGTACATACCCAGAAGCAGAATTGCTAGGTCCTAAATTATGTGTATATTCATCTTTATTGAATAGTGCTGAAGTGTTTAATATGTTTATACTCTTATTAGTGGCATGTAAGGGTTTTTTGATCAGTGTTTTGTTCCTGGTCATGTGGTCTGATAACTGTAAAGAATACATTTTTATACCTAATATAACAGGTATTGGGTATCAGTTGAGAGTATCAGTTGAAGGGTGGTGGAAATTATGAAGTAAGCACGAGGAACTGTCTACTTGTGAGACTGCTTGGTTGTCTCAATGTGAGGCTCATACAACTGTGCAAAGGGATACAGGACGAGTAGATCCAGTGTGAGTCCAGCTGAGCAGGAGGGCAGCAGCTACATGAAGGTTCCAGATGCTTATGTTTCAGAGCTACATCCGTCCAAAAATAGTTTCTTTTTTTAGTGTTATATTCTGAAGCCACTAGATGGTGGTACAGATCAGGTTTTCATTGAACAGGTGTCTTGTTAAAGAGTTTCTATAAAACAAACTGTAGGTATTTAGAGAGGATTTAACTTGCAAGGATTTGTTTAATTTAGAATGTTTTGTTCATTTTTTGATGTGTATATGTGTGTTTGATGTTGGATTATATAGTGAAGAAAAATTTTCAGTAAAGATGAGTATCATAGTATTTATGGGATATATTATTGTTAAATGTAATTGGTATAAAAACTTCATTTAATTTGCCTTCCAAAAAGCCCCTACTCATATCACTGGATATTTACAATCCAGCTGCTGAATGTTGCACATTGAATTAAATGCTTTAGGGAAGAAAATGATTTGCCTCCCTCTTCTTGAGCTTGTTAACATGCCTTGGTATTTCTTTATCAGTCTCTTTGATGCTATCATCGCTATTCTGATTCGAATAAGTGGTAGAAAAAAATTATGAGTAGCTCAATACTTAACTGTAATAAAACTTATTTAATGTTGTTTATATTGCAAAAGCAAAATATTTTATAACTAAAATGTATACATTGTATATGTATATGTAGTATATCTTTTTTATATACCCTTTTTTCTTTTTCATTGGTACATGTTTGTAGTATAATTACATTCATCATAGGGTGCATGAACCTGAAATTTCTCAGTTTCTTTTTTTAACCTTCCCTCATCTCTTTCCCCCTCCTTGCACCTTTTGGGAAATATACATATGTGTATATATATATATATATTTTTTTGTATTACATGATGATCGCATTGCTCATAGGGACTTGGTACATATACACGGCCCTTCACAATCCCTTCCCCTTTTTAACACCCCCCACATCTTCTAGCTCCTTTCCCATATGCCAAAGATTCGCTATTTTCTATCATCTATTCTTTATTTTGCACTATGTTTATGTATTGAGTTCTCATATAAGAGAAACCATGCTATATTTAAGCTTGTGTGTCTGATTTACTTTACTTAACATTTGTCAAAGATAAGGTAGCTGAGTGTAGAGTGTGTCAGGAGTTGTTGCTGCATCTTCTATTCTGTTCCATTGGTCCACAAGTCTTTTTTTTTTTTTTACCTGTTTTGCCTATACTGTTTTTATTGCTGTAGTTCTGTAGTATAACTTGAAGTCCAGGATTGTGATGCCTCCTGCCTTTGCCTTGTTGCCTAGAATTACTTTTGCTATTTTAGGTCTCTTCTGGTCCCATATGAATTTTAGGATTGCTTTCTCTAGTTTTGTGAAGAATGCTATTGGTATTGATTGGAATTGCATTAAATCCATATAACAATTTTGAAGTGTACCCATTTTGACTACAGGAAGTTGGTTTTGCCTATCCAGGAACAGGGAATATCTTTTCATTTTTCCGATTTTCTCTTTGATCTCCTTTTTTCAGAATACTATAGTTTTCATTGTGGATGGTTAGGTTGGTTCCTAAGTATTTTGTTTTATTTGATGCTATTGTGAAATATGTTGTTTCCCTAATTTTTCTCTCAGTTAGTTTATTATTCATTTACAAAAACTATATTGATTTTTGAGTGATGACTTTGTGTCCTGCTATGCTACTGTATTTGGTTATTAATTCTAGGAGTCTTGGTGGAGTTTTTGGGTTTTCTTGTGTAAAGGATCATGTCATCTGTGAATGATTTCACTATATATATAGATATATAGATATATACATATAAATATATACATTTATATCTATATCTGTATGTCTTATATCTATCTATTGATAAATAGGTAAATAGATATGTATATCTTTTATTTCTTTCTCTTGCCTAATTATCCTGGCTAATGTTTTGAGAAATAAATATTGTATCTTGTTTTTGTTTCTTTGAGGCAGTATCTTGCTGTGTAGCTCAGGCTGGCCCTGAAATCATTATGTAGCCCAAGCTGGCCTTGAAATCATTATATAGCCCAAGCTGGCTTAGTATTGTAGCAGTCCTTCTGCCTCAGCCTTCCAAGTGCTGGGGTCACAGACATGTGCCATCATGCCTGGTTTGAGAATTATATTGGAAAAGAGTGATGATAGTGCACACCCTGGTCTCGTTGCTGATTTTAGGGGGAAAGCTTGTAGCTTCTCTCCATCTAATATGATGTTGACTGTTGATTTGTCATAGATGGCTTTTATCAGATTGAGATAAAGATCTATACCTATTTTCTTCAGGGTTTGTATCACGAGTGCATGTTGAACTTTGTCAAATGCTTTATCTGTGCTGAAACTATTGAGATGGTCATGTGGTTTTTGTGCTTGCTTCTCTTTTTCTGGTGGTGTGTTACATTTATTGATGTACGTATGTTGAACTATCTCTGCAGTCCTGGCATGAAGCCTACTAGGTCATGGTGTATAATCTCCCTGATGGTTTGCTGCATTCTGTTTGCCAGTATCTTGTTGAGGATTTTTTTGCCCTGCAGTTCTCTTTTTTGCTTATGTCTTTTTCTGGTTTTTGAATCAGGGTATTGGTTGCTTCCAGGAATGACGTTGGGAGTACAGCTTCCCTTTTGGTTTCATTAAAGAGTGTAAAGAGTGTTGGTATTAGAGCTTCTGTAAAGTTCTTATAGAATTCGGCAGTAAAACCATCAAGATTTGGGGTTTTTTTTGGGGTAGTTTTTAAAATTGCTTCAATTTTGTTTACTGATACTGGATTATTAGAGATTTTTATATTTTCTTGGTTCAATTTTTGGTAGTTCATTTATATCTAGAAATCTATCAATTTCTTCTGAATTTTCCATTTTATTAGAATACAGGTTCTCAAAGGAGTTATCCATGACATTTTGGATTTTGGGAGAATCCATTGTGGTTTTGTTTTTTCATTTCTAATTGCATGGCTTTGGGTCTTTACTTCTTTTAGTAAGATTGGCTAAAGACAAAGTCGAGTCTGTCAAAGAACCAGCTCTTTTGTTCATTCCTTCTCTTCCATCAGGAGAGTAAGGGCTCCACCTCACCCCAGTTTTTGTCTCTTCTTTATTTTCTCATCCTCTCACCATCCCCCCCTCACCCCCAGGAACATCTAGAACTGCAGCCAGTTGCCACAAATTTCTTGAGGTGTTCCTTGCCATGGAAATGCTGTTTTTCTCCATCAATGTTGAAAGCATGTTTTCAGGGTCCATAAGTCATGATTGGAAGTTGTTATCTTTTAAGGCCTGAAATACTTCATTCCAAGCCCTCCTACCCTTTGAAGTTTGTGTTGAGAAGTCTGCTGTAATTCTAATAGGTTTGCCTTTATATGTGATTCATTGCTTTTCTCTAACAGCTTTTAACATTTTGTTCCTGTGAAGGACTTCTGGTACTTGAATATTATGTGATGTGGACAAGCTTCTTCTGGTCAAGGCTATTTGGGGTTCTATATTTCTCACTTATCTATATGTTTATTTCTTTCCCTATATTTGGCAAATTTTCTGTCTTTTTTGTGAACAGGTTTTTTTTATGCCAATTATGTTGTCTTCTGATTTTTCAGTTATTCCAATTATCCTTAGATTTGTATTCTTTGTGTCTCCATTTTTATGTTCTATTGTTGCCTTTAAGGTTTCTTTGAGTAGTTTGCTTTGAAGATATTCATCATTTTTGATGCCCATACTTTCAACATAATTTTTAATCTTCTGGATTTCTGATTGAAATCTTTTATAGACTCTAATTTTTTGCTAGCCTGGTCATTCATGTTTTGCATCATTTTGTTTAGCTCATTCAGCTGCTTATGAGTGCCTTCTGAAAGCTCCCGTATTATTTTGGTTATTACTTCCATTATGCATTTAGTTGTATTTTCCTTCATCCCAATGAGTATCACCTTGATCTGTTTTCTAAACTTCCTCTGTTATCCTTCCAAATATTTGTCTTATGCTACTTTTCCCCCTCCAGGCCCACTGTATTGGCTTTGGGGGAGTGGGGAGTTTTGGGAGGCATTTTGTTGCCTTGTCATCTCATATTTCTATTTTTTGATTGTTTCTTTTGGCTGAGATTTGTGAATGCTGATAGTGTAAAAACTTTGTTGCTAGTATAGAGGTCTCCTTTAATTAGTTGCTTTTCCATGATGTACTTTGGGCATGGCTGACTATAGTTTTTTGCCACTATCCCAAGATCTGACCACCTTGGTTAATTTTTGGAGGGGAGGATATAATGTAATCAGCCCAACACCAAGTTCACATGAAATGTACCCTCTATTGTTAGTGTCAGAAATGTAATCTGAGTGTTGGTTTATGAAAAAAACCCATTAATAGAAACAATTATGGGACCAACATGAAACAATTCAGCTATATAGGATGCAGCAACAAACTGACTGTAAATCAAGAAAATCAGCCATTGCTACATAAATAGGTACAGTAGTATAAACAAATCATCAGCAGTAGTATCATTCAAGGAAGGTTGGGTATTAACATACCATAAGAACTAATTATGTACCACTCTTAACCATAGAGAAGAAATCCACAATTATAGCATAAACATCAAGACAACCCAGGTATTTACCCACAGCTAACATGCACTAAATGTGACAGCCATTTCTCTCCTAACAGTTGAAAAAAATTCAACAGTAACTTTATAGAGTCAACTATTTAAAGACCACCAATAAAGCTTCATTATTATACTATTATAGATATAAGGGTTTGGGAACAAGGGAATGCAAGAAGAAAAATTTGAAACTTCAAACCAGATAATATGAGATAGAGGAGAAAGAAGTGGGGCAAAGGATCCAAATGGGGATAGAGGGATGTTTATATAATTAAGTAGCAGTAACAGAAAAAACTGATGAGAAATAGGTGATAAATAAGGGAGAAAAATATATGATGAAAAGAGCGAAAATATTAAGGAAAGAAAAATGAAGAGGAAATAAAAAAAAAAACAACAAAAACAAGAAATAGGAAAAAAGCAATGGAAAAGGACCAGGGAAAATTCTGTTATGGATTACATCTGGATGCCTCTCCAAAGCTTCATGGACTCTTAGTGGGGCTTTTGTGAGGTGACTGGATCATGGGTGTGTTTTACTGGTTTAATCCACTGATGAGTTTATTGCTGGATGTGATGTTTGGAAATGAAGCAAGGTGGCAAGAGGTGGGCCATTGTGGGCATGGCCCTTGACAGTACATGTCCCTCCTTCTCCTTTCATCCCTCTCTTCTTCCTACCTGCCATGCCATGAACTGGTCCTCCCTTGCCATGTTCTTGTTCTATGTTGCCCTGTCTTGAATCAGCTGACTATAGATTGAAACCTCTACAAACTGTGAGCCAAAATAAACCTCTCCTCCTTTATCTTGTAGGTGTCAGGTATTTTTTTCCTAGCAATGAGAAAGTAACTAAGATATTCCCCTAACCTCTATAAACCAGTGAAGAAGAAAAAGGAAAACAAACAAATACATACATACACTCATAAAAGAAAAAAGAGGGGGGAAAAAGAAAAAAATGAAAGAAATTTATTTTGATCCACATTTTTGGGGCAGTGTCCACATCAAGATGTATCCCTGCTCATGCTGGTGGATAAAGAAGTCAGTCTGACCCCAGGATCCACATTTTTGGAGCAGTGTCCACATCAAGATGTATCCCTGCTCATGCTGGTGGATAAAGAAGTCAGTCTGACCCCAGATCCGGGCTGGATACAGGCATCAGCAGGCAGTAGGACAAGGGTTCCAGTGCTGAAACTGTCAAATCCCCTGCAGCTCAGGCTGGGACTGGCCTCTGAGCCCAGGAACAGAGCCTGTATGTTTTAGCTTAAACCCCTCAGGGATTTTCTTTCCAGCTTGCTCTCTGACCACCATCTTTCACCCAGTTACTCTGGGGATGTAACACTGGGAATCCCGGAGTGGAGCTAAGTGGCTACTTTGGGTCCCAGGTGCAAAGAATTAACTCTTCCCCAGAATGGCATTCAACCATGCACTCTCTTCAAGGTTATGGCATGCACTTGTACTAGAGTCACTCGCCACCTCTTGCCTGCAGAAGAACGCACTAGGAGCAGAGTCCCATGCTGTCTTTGCAGATCAAAGCTACTGCTGTTCCATCTGTTTCCATGCAGCATTTCTACGTGAGAAGAAAATTTCCCTTTCACTTTGTCTCTAGAGACCTGGCAGACTGCTTACAGCCACATAAACAGCAGAGAAAGGATTTCTTTGCCTTTTCTGGGTTGTGTTCTGTTTCTTCAGTTTCTCTTTACGTTTAATAATTTTTTTTGCGGGGGAAGTCATATCTTTCCTGGTTCCTGGGAAATTACTTCTCTGTTTCTTCTCCAAGTTGTTTTCCAGAATCTGGATACTGAATCTTGGAAAGGTTGAGATTTTTTTCACTCACCACACTGCCATAGTTTTCCCATTTTTGAGTCTTCTAAATGAATTGACTTTCTTTAGGTTTTACTTTGGAAAGTGCATTTTAGTGCCAATGACCTTTTAAATCTGTCATCAATAAAAACATTTATTTCCCTGGAGCTGGGGAGAAGCACAGGCAAAATATTTCTGGATCTTTTGTTTTGTTTTAGATTTTTTATTGTTAAGTGTGTTGTTTCATGTCCAGATACAAGTCGAAATACCTTCTAGGTTTATGTACTCACAAACATTATGACATAATTTTCTCATGAACATCAAAATGGATACCCGTTATCTCATGTTTTTGAATGTATTTCTTTTTATCTTTTTATCTTCATAAGGTGTCTCCTTACTGAGTAATTCACTTTTTAACCTATTTTAGTTTTACTTGGTCTTCACTGATAGTTTTTACATTTTCATAATTTATTATATTTTATTTATTCTCAATATTGTATTGAGAGTATGACTATTCATGCAAAGGTTGTACGCTGTGTTCAAAGAAGGGCCTGTTGTATCTTTTCCCTTTGTTAGGTAGTTCAGGATACTGCCTAAAATTTTTCCACATCCTTTGTTCGATCTATGTTCAGGGGTCCCTGTCTCTCTTATGAAGGTCAACATAGTTGTGAGAAATCAGAACTCTTCAGATTAAAATTTCCTCTGAAAAACATTACAAGCTAGTTTTTCAAGGTAGTTTATTAGTCCTACTTGTAGTAGGCTTTATCTTCCTCACATATAAAAATATTTATTTTTTTAAAAATGTGTTTCCAGGTTTTCCTACTCCCTTGAAGTTTATGAAGTTTCTCTCATTTAGGACAAAACAGAAATTGAGAAGAAAGAAAACAAAAGAAAGCAAAATTTGGAAGAATGACTTTTCCAAATTATACAGTGGTTTTCACTACATCTGTAATATTTTACAACCACCATCACTGTCTATTTCCATACCTCTTTTCCTCTTGTAAAACTGACACTGTACCTACTAAACAGTAACTACCCTTCCGTACTATCCCTCTGCTTCTGATAACCACCATGCTACTTTCTTTATGATTTTTACTATTCTAATAGCTAGCTCATATTGATAGAAAATTAAGCATTTATCTTTTTGTGACTGGCTTATCTCATTTTATACAGACTTTTTAAGGTTCATCTATATTGTAACATATATGTAAAATTCCTCCTTGTCAAAAGCTGAATAATATTCCATTTCATGTACATAGCACATTTTGCTTTTCCATTCATTTGTTGATGGGGACTTGAGTTACTTCCTTGTCTTAGTTACTATAAATAACGCTGCTATGAACATGAATATACACATATTTTCTTGAGACTGTACTTTTAGATTTTTTGGATTTATACTTGGGAAGTGTAATCAGTACTTTATAAAATATTTTTAATTTTTGAGGAACTGCTATATTGTTTCCATAGCGTCTGTACCATTTTACATGTCTATCAACAGAGTGCATGAGTTCCAGTATCTCCACATTCTTTTAGTGCTTATTATTCTATTTTGATAGTACCCATCTTAATAGGTATAAAGTAGTATCTTATTGTAGTTTTGATTTGCAGTTCTCTATTAGTGATGTTGAGTGTCTTTTCATGTCCTTTTTGGCCATTCATATATACTCTTTGGAGAAGTACACTTATTCAAGTTCTTTGCCCATTTTCAAATTTAGTTTTTTACATTTTTTGTTGTGGCCTGAAAAAATTTGAAACTACTTATTAGTCTTCTGTTTGCTTTCCTTGTGGCTGAAACAAAATGCCCAACACCTGCACCTTAAAGTTCAAGGAAAGGATTATCTTCTGATAATTCAGTCCATAGCCAGCTGACTCTAAGGCAGAATAGCACAGCCAAAGGAGTATGATGGAGGAAAAACCACTGACAGAGAAAGTGAATGGAGTAGCAAGGAAGAGAGATAAATACCCTTCCGGACCATGCCTTCAGTGACTGGCCTTCTCTAACAAGGCTGCACCTTCTTACATTACATTTAGCTATACAGTCAACAGTGATAAGCACAGCTCCCTCATGATTCAGTTACCTCCCAAAGCCGCCACCTAGGAACACATGAGGCTTTAGATTTAAACTGGTTCACTTCAATACTCCTCTGGTTCCTTTTCCATTCTTTCCCTCTTCTGTCCTTCAGTTTCCCAAAACTTGGGTGATCATCCTATGCTCTGCAGCTTTGCTCCTACTATATAGGACCTCACTCATCTCTGTCTTGCCCCTAGTCCTTTTTAGTACCCCCCTCACAGCAGGGTAAAACCACTCCACTAAAGGGAAAATTATTCCTCGTATATGCTGAATCCTGTTATACAACTGTAGAATTTGTTCCTATGGTTAAATGTATCAGGCTAATAGTTACCACAGTTTGTCAGTAGCCAGGCTATGCTAGAGACTATTGTTATTGTTAATTGTACTACTTTAGCCATGTTACCATACCTGCTACAATCAATTTTTCTCTCCTGTATGACCACATTGTGAGTGTATGGGATCATAACCATTACCATTAATTCAGTACCAAAGGACTGGGTGCTGAGTCAAATAGGCAACAACTTCTTCATCCTCGACAATTGGGAAGTAGGTTCTTTGGATAGACATGAAGACCAAGAACTACCTATATCTAGAAAATATCCCTGTGGAACACCCATTTCCTAGGGAAACCTCAATACCAGGTAAAGCTATTTACCATAAGAAACCTGTAAACATCAACAAAGAAGACAAAACAATACAAAAAACAGACAACAAAATGACAAGACACAGAAACAAAATGCAACCCCACACCTGCAGCCCACCCAGGATGAGCCCAGAGCACAACAAGATAGAGGAAATCAGAAACCAATCACTGGAATTTTCTGAAATGATAGCAATAGAAGTGTAAAAACAAATGGAATAAGCTATAGAAAAAAAATGATGATCAAAATGAACAACATTAAGCAGACACAGATTAAAAAAAAGAATAGAGGAGCTCAGGAAAACAATGGAAAGCATGAAAGCCCAGCATAGGAAAGAAATAGAATTCATGGAACAGATATAAAAAGAAGTCTAGGAGATTAAAGATGCCATTAAAAGTATGTGCAAGAGATTGAATGAAGACAAGGATAGAATATCAGATCTAGAAAACAGGATTGTGACTAGCAACCATGAAAAGAAAGATATCTTAAAAATAAGAAGAGACCATGAAAAATCAATCTAATGACCACAAGATGAAGCAAAGAAAAAAAAATAAGATAGTTTGGAGTCAGTGAAAAAAATGGATACAGTGTAAAAGACATTAAAAAAAAAACTCTTCACAGAACTAATGACAGAAAACTTCCCAGACATGAATAAGGAATTTGACATGAAAATAAATGAAGCATATAGAATTCCAAATAGCCATGACCTAAATATAAATCTACACAAAGGCACATAATAATAAAGATTCTAGAAATTCAGCACAAGAACAGAACATTAAAAGTGTCTAGAGAAAGGAAACAAATCAACTATAAAGGAAAATCCATGAGAATCACAGCAGACTTCGCAACACAAACTTTCAAATCAAGGAGAACTTGGAGTGAGGTATTTCAAGACCTCCCTCTCAAAACAAAACAAAACAAAACAAAACAAAACAAAACAAAACAAAACAACTTCAACCCAGACTGATGTACTCCACAAAACTATCTTTCAAAACCCATGGAGAAATAAGATACTTGCATGACAAACAACTGAAGAGATTTATGATCACCATACCAGCTATACAGAATGCTCTAAAGGATATATTAGAAAGAAGATAACTAAGACTGAAAACACATGAACATCAATAGAAAGAAGCAGCAAGGCAGGGCAAGCAATTAAAAAGATTAAAAAGAGAAGAAAGACAGGAAACCAACAACAAGAAAATAACATGAAAAAGATAAGCTAATACATATAACTATAAATGTAAATGCTCTCAACTAATCAAAAAAAAACTGGCAGAACGGATCAAGAAACAAGATCCATCAATATGCTGCATTCATGAAACATATTTAACTAAAAAAGAAATTCGTGGACTAAAAGTCAAAGGATGGAAAACAATTCTCCATGCCACAGGAACCCTGAAAGAAAGCAAGACTAGCTATTCTATTTGCAGACAATGTAAACTTTAAACCAAAACTCATCAAAAGAGACAAAGAAGGTAAGTACATATTTGTTAAGGGAAAACTCCAACAAGAAGAGATAACAATCATAAATATATATGCACCAATCACCAGTGCACTGAACTACATAAAACATTAACAGACATGAAACTAAATAATCACTAACACAGTTGTAGTGGGGGACCTCAATATTCCAATCTCACAAACTGATCAACCAGACAAAAAAATCAACAAAGAAATATAAGAATTAAAACAAACCTGTGATCAAATGGACCTGGTAGATGTCTGTAGAGTTCCATCCTGTCACACTAGAATACACATTCTTCTCAGCTGCACATCGGATGTTCTCCAAAATAGACCACATATTAGCTCACAAGACATTTAAGTAAATGTAGAGGAACTGAAATCATTCCATGAATGCTATCTGACCATAGTGCAATGAAACTGGAAATCAAGGATGAAAGAAACCACAAAAACTACACAAACACATGGAAATTAACAC
>RJWT010047308.1:0-11332 GCA_004365215.1 Cuniculus paca | reverse complement strand
TGATAGCAGACTTGATTTTTAACATAATGTATACCCAGATGCATATATGTCACAACATAATAAGAACAGATTGAATGCAGTTTTATATCAACTTTTAAAGTTTACTAGTTAATTAAATATTTCTGCAAAGTGAATATGTCATATGCCAACCTTTTTTTTTTTTGTAGGAATGTCAGTTAAACTTAGGCCCTTTAAATCCCAGGAAGTCAACCAAAATGCGTAACACTGGGTTCACAAACCAATGCCTTACTTTTCTACTGTAAATTTTTACTTTTGCATAATACTAACAAGCTGTGCATGTCAGTACCTTTGCCTAAAGTATACAGGAAGCAATCTTTGTGTTTACCTAGTTGGTATGATGAAAGGCAAGGTATTTTTATGTGTGCAAAAGTGTCAAACCAGGATTTTCATGGACACCATGTTTCAACTAACAGATTTGATATATGTGTACTTGAACATCACAGAGAGTGTAATACACCCACATCACTCTAGGATTTGCTTTTTAAAAAGCTCACTTTTGATTCTTTCTGGTAGGAGTAGCTCAATTCAGTATAATGGCACAGGAAAAACCAGATTTGGAAGTTTTGTAAGGGGTCAAAAGTGAATTATCAGATTGTGCATGCACAGATGATAATGATGATCCATTATGGTTAAATACTTGCTTTCATAACAGAAGAGTGTTGTAGGTGGATGATGATGTTGATGATTGTGATGATGACTTTAATGTTGGCTATGCCAACCAAAGTTCCCATGACAGTGAACTGCAGCAAGAATCAAATGCTACAGACACAGGGAATACAGACCTACTTGATTCAGATGACAAATAGGACAAAGAAAAGAAGAATGTGGGTACATATTTGACTACTCAACATGTTGTGAAATGGACATACAACTAAATGGAATGAACCAGTTTTGCAACTAGGTCTGACAATAGAGTGAGGATATTGGCAGGGTTGAAAGGTATTAGACAGAATACCAGCACTGTTACTCAATTTTGGAAATTGTAACAAATGCAATGATACCAGATGTTGTGAAATACACAAAGAAAGACTGAACTACAAGTAAAATATTTTGTATACACTAATAGCCATATAAAAATGTATTTATTATGACACTCACTAGGTCAACTCAACGAATTCAAACATCTGTTGTACTTAGTAGGGATTTCTCATGGCAATTACAGGAATGTAAAAGACTTGCAGAAAAGCAATGGGTCAAAATAAGGCATAAAAATTTATATACTTGTAGATGCAAAGACATGTGTTTTCAATTTAGAAATTTATCCACAGCCATCATGTTCTTATTTGAATAGAAACAAATGGAATGATGATGTGAACAGACTTGTTGCTCCCATCTCCCCAAATAATCAGAATGTGACATTCCACAATTGGTTTATCAATTTCCAATTGATGTAACATTTGCTAATAGAGCACAAGTTGACCAGCGCAGGAACAGTATGCAGGAACAAAGCAGAAATTTCAAATGGAATGTTTCAGTTTCAAAAAAGTGAACTGTGTAGTACAATCTTTGGATTTCAAAATGATATTTATTGGCCTTATATATTGCAAAGAAAAACAAACTGGTACTACTGATGTCAACATTGCAACATGGTGGAAATATTGATAGAGAAATCTCCATAAAACAGAAGCCTGAGATGGAAACTTTCTTCAACAAAACCAAAGGTGGAGTAGATGTTGCTGATGAGTTATAGAGCAACTATGACATCACTTGAAAGAAAGCATTGCCCAATGACTGTGTTTTACTCATTCCTATACCTGTGTGGCATAGTTTGATAATTTGCAAAGAATATAACAAGTGCAAAATACCATGAAGAAATTTTCTAAGATTACTAAGACTGAAACTCATAAGAGATCATCTGTAGCAGAGGGGAAACAAAACGTTTCTGCCCAGAGAACTACATAAACAATTTGTGGACCACACTGGTGAGCTGACAGGTGAATAGGTAAGTGCAACATCCCAAAAACCCACTATGACAACAGGAAAACCAAAAAGAAGTCAACTGTGCACTACAAGAAAGACAAAATATATGTGCTGTCTGTGTAAGTGATAATTATGTATGGAACATGCTATTTTCCTATGTGAACACTGCTTTGGTTGTGACAGTTGAAGCAATGACTATATTTTTGTGGAGTTCTATTGGTATTTTCATTGTAGTTCATATAGGTGTTGATTTTTGTTATTGTCTGTTATGTTTGTGAGCAAGTAAACAGCTGATGTGAAAATGTTGATGCCTATTCTAAGCACTCAATACTCATTTGATGTTATTTGGTTGATATCTTATTTCTCTGTTAAAGGCATGTTGTAAAACATAGTTGGAAAACTCAAGACAAAGCAAGAAGAGAAGAGGGATGACAAGAATGGCCTGTCATAAAGGAAAACAGAAACCTAAGCACATGTGCTGTCAGTGAAATTGAGATGTATGCATGGAACATGCTATTGTCATGTTTGAAGATGGCATTGGCTATGACAGGATAAAGTCAGAATTCATGCTGTGGTAGACTTTGGTTTGTGTTTATGTTGCAGCTCATATGGGTTTTTATTTCTGATGTTCTCTTAGGTTTTGTAAGCAAATACACAACTGATGTAAAAATGTTGATTTTTTTCTTAATGTGTAATACATAATAAGAATTTAATACTTTATATTATTGATATTTTATGTTCCTGTTAGCAACAGATTGGCTAACATAATAAGAAACTCCTGAGAAAACAGCAAGACCAGCAAGACATCAAGTACGTACTACAAAAAAGTGAGGAAAGCAAAACACATACGCTGTCAGTGTAAGTGATATGTGTCCACGGAAGGTGCTGTTCTCATGCATGAAGACTGCCTTAGGTGTGGTAATTGAAGTAAATAATTTTTTTGTACAGTGCCTTTGGTATTTTCATTGTAGTTCATATAGGAATTTATTTTTGTTGGTCTTATTTAGAATTTGTACACCAAAAATCAGTGCATACTGAAAATTATGATTTTTTTATAAACACGCATTAAATATTTAAAAGGCAATACTTTATTTTTGTGATATGTTTTTCCTGTTAAGCACTTAGTGTTTAATATAATAAAACTCATAAAATTAAAATTAGTAATTCAACAATAGAGATAGTCTAAAGATTTAATGTGGCTTTGACACCCCTATGCTTAAGGGTCTTTATGACAAAAAATGTGTTATGCTCGTTAAAAGCAATTTTTTGAGGTAAAAAATCTTACAAGGTTGCTAAATTTTTCAGGCTGAACTTGAACTTGTGATCCTCCTGCCTCTGCCTCTCAAACTGCTACAGTTACAGGTATGCACTATCATACCTGTCCTAACATTGTTTTAAATGCCAAGTATTTCAAAGGATGTTTGCAGCACATTTGGTATGTTCCTACCCAGAAGAACCAAAAATATATGTTTTAACTGGAGATTTAAAAATTACTGAACTTTAAAGACCAGTGTAGTAGTAGGTTTGAATACATATGAATTGATTTAAAACAAGTATTCGTCTATGAACAAAATCACAGAGTGTTCAATCAAGCAAAGAATGTGTTACCTTTAAGAGTTCTTGTCATATTTTGCTACTAGAAATACTGATCTCTGCCTTCAGTAACCATGGCTACTGAAAGTTCTCATTTACACCTCTAAGTTCCAACTCTGAATAGTACTATATATAGTAATATGAACAAAAGAAAAACAGGAAAAAATTTTATTTGGTCAAATATAAATAATTCTTTCATTTATGTGTATTTAATTACTTAGAAATTTGTACACTTTTCATGAATACTCTAAACATCTATATTTTTATTTGGTGAATTTTCTCATTAATTTTACATTAGACAGTAAAACATTTATAATAAGTTTAAATGGGAATTTGTGTATGTGCTATACTTTGAAGATATACTGGACAGTTTTTAAATACTGTTTAATGAAAGACAGCTAGATCTACTTGATTAGTATTGTGTATGATTAATTTTGTTTTCCAAGTATAAAGTGAAGCAACAGCTCTTCAAAACACACAAATCTAAATATTTATGACTTATCTCTGTAAGAAAACACTCAACCTCTGTTAGAAATTCAGTGTGTGTGGGGTGGAGGGGTGTCTTTACATTTATTTTTATGTTAATTCTGCTCTTTTATACTTTTCATTTAAATTTCACATTGAAATAATCCTTTGATACACTATTTTGGTGCCTTTGAAGTACTTTAAAAACTACATTCCTTTAGCCTTGCTGTGGAAGCACACTCTTAAGATTATGTCTAAAAATATTCATTTCATGTTCTTTTCTAGTTAATAAATGTTTTATGTTAGAAGTATTTGACAATTACAGAAAAACTACAGTGATATTCAGAATTCCCATGTACTCCACAATCTCTATTGTGGAAAATCCATTGTAACTAATACCTTAATTTATATATTTGTCATAATTCATAAATCAGTATAGACATATGTTTAATAAACCAAGTCCATAGTGTTTTCAGATTTCTGCAGTTTCTGCAGTTTTTACCTAAGATCCTATTTCTGTTTCAGGATTCCATTCTATAACTTCAGTTTTTTTGTGTTCTTGGGCCCCACTTGGGTATGACAATTAATTAACTTTGTTTTTAATGATCTTGACAACTGTGTAATAAATTGTCAGGCAATTCGTTAATGTTCTTTAAAGAGTTTCTCATGATTATATTGGGATCATTTTTCTGGGGAAGATCACATAGGTAAAGTGCCATTCTCATAACTTCACTTATTTTTAAATTTTAATAGTGCATGTTTGCAGTATGTAATGACTAGAATCTTTGTGGGGAGATGTGCATGTACATAACACATCCTAAGTCTTCTGTTACCCCTTTGCCCCTCTTCCCTCCCTCAATATCTTCATCCTTTCCCCATCTGGGAAAGATCAAGATCCCCACTTCCAATTATCTTTTACTTTGCTCTTCAATTTACTTATACTTTGGATTTCTCATGTAATAGAAATAATGCAATATTGAAGCTTGTATGTCTGATTGATTTCACTTGACATGATGGCCTGAAGGTACATTTTTTTTTCCTAAAAATGACTCAAGTTTATCCTTCTTTATGTCAAAGTAGAACTCTCTTGTGTGTAAATACCACATTTTCTTTATGCATTACTCTGTTGATGGTCATACAGGGCACTTCTAAGATTTAGTTAGTATGAATGGTACTGTTATAAATATAGGTATGCATATATCATGGTAATATGATGGCTTTAATTATTTCAGAAAGATACTTAGAAAGGCAAGAGAGGGGCTGAAAGGTATTTCTAGTTTTACTGTTCAAGGAATCTCCATACTGATTTCCATAGTGGTTGTACACCAATTATTCTCAATAATATACTCTTTTACAATGACTCATTAATGTAGACATTGAACTTGATTGCCTGACTGAGGTGTTTGTGCAATTTGTTTCTTGTAAATTTACTGCTACACCTACTTATATTGCTCACCTTATAATAAAAATCACTGCACATACAAAGGGTAAAGAATTGTTTTTTATCTCTGATGGTAGATAATTCACGTAATCTATGTGGAAGATTTCTGAAAGTTTTTTTTTGTCCGTTCCCATTTGTTTTTTCAAATATGTGTTTATATAAGTGAGGACTCATACAGGTTTAATATTTATTATTATAATTCAATATTATTTGTTTTATTGCTTAGATATTCCATGTGGATATTTTGGGCTCTTAGTTGACTTGTGTGAGTCATTTAACATACTGGATACCCTCCTTGGTGTGTGAGTGTGTTGGTTGTTTAACACTTTACTCCTTTTCAATATTATACATTTTCTAGTCTCATCTCATAAATTTCAAGCTCTCTCCCTTTTATGATCAGCCACCTACCCAAGAAATTCTAGGTCTCCTTACTGAAGAACACTGTTAGAAGAGAACATCTGGGCAAAAACTCTGCTCTCATTTTTTTTCTTCTTCCTGTACTTAGATTCTCATTCTGGAATATTTTTCATATCCATATATACATTCCATGAGTTCGTTTAGTAGTTTTGGTGCTTTACTCTAATATTCTTAGTTTTTATTCATTTTTGCTGGCTTTATCTTTCTATCATGAAAATATTTATAATTATTTCTTACTTTTTTAAAATTAGATTTTTAGCATATAACTAAGTAAAATCTATAAATAATATCTATAATAGATAAATAATATGCAAAATTTGCCTAAACCTGTTTTTTACCTTTATATACTTTTTGATGGTTATTAATAAAGAAGAGAAAAAGTTATTAACACATAAAATGCCCACTCATCTGTCTGGTTAGTTCTGCATGTCATGTCCTATGTTCCTCCTCCCTTCTTTTTACCTCTTACATATTCCAGCATTCTAGTTAAAGTATATCTTTAAAAATGTTTGAAAGATGTTTAAAATACATCTATGCATGTATTGGGAAGTGGTTGACATATATACATTATCTAAGTTACTATTGTTTAGTATTTTAAACAATGTGATAAATATACATTTTTATATTGCTACTCTACCCATTGAGTAAAAAATAATGGGTGGAATTACTTTACTTTAGAGAAAGAAATCAGTTCAGGTGAGATGATGAATCAATGGAGGATCGTTATACCAGATTTTAAACAAATATATATTCAAGAAACTTAAAATAATACAAGTAACTTGAGTGAGATAACAGGGGGAACAGGGAAGATACAACAGAGAAATGTGCCTAAATTAATCATTTGACAGAATTTGCATAATATAGTGCTGTTAAGTGATAGTGAATATTTATTTTTGAACAATGGTAATTGTATATTTTGAGGCCCACAGACATGTACCTCTCCTCAGGTATCCAAAGGTATTAATCTTCCCTGTATAAGGCATATAAGCACTAGATCTGTTGGTACAATCCTGTAGGCCCCACACTTGGGAGGCTAAGGCAGGATTGCCAGAAGCTTGAGGTCAGCTTGGGTTACAGAGTGAGTTCAAGGAATCCTGAATTATAGAGTGAGACTTTGTCTCAAAAAACAAGACAAAACACATATGAGTAAAACATTGATTTAAGAGAAATTCATATAGCATTTGTTCTTGAGTGCATAGAAATTATAAACTACACTCTTCTGCTTTAATATAAAGAGTAGCTTGATACACACTGTTCCCTTATGGCAAATTTTTGATATGTGCTTAACTCTGTAATGCATTACTTTATCAATATATTGTCTACTATTAAACCTATTTATAAGTTCTACCTAAATACAGCCTGTGGATAGAAATTTAATATCTAAATTAAGCATGGCAGCTCATTTTTTCAAAACTGTATACGAATAATCTGTTGTTAAATGACAAGAGAAACTTTCTGGCATAGAAAACTAAAGATTTTTTATGACTCTAAATAAAAGTCTGTTGCAGGTTCTGCTGTTTGGAAAACAAGACCTGATCACATTTTTTAAAAATCTGAATTTCTTTGGAATGTGTACAAGCATAACACTTAAGAATCAATCTCTAATCCTGATATTCATCATCCTCAGAAGATTTGTTCAGATTAGCTTGGGAAGCAAGATTCTTAGGCAGCGAATTTCCTTTTTTCACTGAGCTATAAAAGTATGTTCTTCAACATTTATGAAAGTCCTCATAGGCCTCAAGTGTTTGTCTTAATCTTAGACATGATTAAGGCATTTTATTTCAAAACTTTTCTCTCTTGTTTCTCCTTCTCTCCCATAAAATGAAGTAAACCCTAACAGAGCTACACTGAGGTTCTATGATATTGTAAAGATGTAGCAAAACTGGACATAACAAGAAAGACTGGCTATTCACTGTTGATTGATAAATATGGGGCTGAAATTGCCTTTGCTCTTAATTCATTAAAACAAGGACCAGTTTCTGAGCAAACTGACTACTCATGGAGGTTACCCATGGAGATAAATATGATCTCATAGCCATATATATGAGTCAAAATGTCTTTTGAATAAATTTAGTTTTGTAGTCTTACATGATTAGCATTAACATTAAGAGAAAAATGTTACCTGTCACAGAAATAGTTCAGTTCAGGAAAGTTTTTCCTGGGGAAAACCCGATTATAATGAGAGTGAAGTGCACTGATATGGAGCTGAAACTCAAACCTCAGCCTGGAGATAAACTAGATCCAGATAGATTATTTTAAGTCTGGATTTTTTTTAATCATTACTCAAAACATTTGTCATAAAATAGAATATGGAAAACATCAGTACATAAGGCACTATATAGAAAGATCATGAAAAATAAAATTAAAAATTTTGTAGAAAAAAAAACAGGGTGCTAGATAAAGAGAACCATTCATGCTAAATCCAGCACATGGAGAAAATATATGCCCAACCGAAGTAAGCGCTGAGAAATAAGTCAAATTTTCAATGTCTGAAATACAGATTCATTTGTACATATGTATATAGCTAACACGACAATGATCCTGAAATTTTGGTAAAATCACTTTTATGATAGTCATAATGCCTAAGAGCTCTGATACATAAAGCATAAATACCGTTTTTTTGTAACTGAGTAATGTATCACTCGCAGTACTGGTGCTGTCAAATATTACGACAGCAGTGTAATGTTATTCTCAGAAAAGGAAAACAAAATAAAACATGACACTAATAATGTTATGTTTAATTCATGGTAATTTGATGTTCTTATTTTTTATGAATAGAATAAAATAGCTGGTGTAGGATAATACATTTGATTCATTTTAAACCAAGTCTTTATTATGAGGCCTATAAAAGCATCATATAATTACAACAAACAATTTAGTTGAAACTTATTACTACAAATAACTTCCAAATTGAAATGTTAGCTTGAATAATTCTGGAAAATAACAACAACAGTCAATGCCAAGTACTGCTAATCACTGCAAGGGGTGGTCACATACTGTGCTATTTGTGTTAAAAAAAATAATGTCCCTTCCAGATGTCCAGTTAGTACCAGAAGAATATGGATCCATTTCATCCTTCCAGTTACTTTTTGACAATTGTTTGCATTGCTGTCATCATCCTAATGTACAACAAAATACAGAGACCTTTTTTTACCAAAATACACTTGCATACAATATTGATTTTTGTTTGTTTTGCTTCTCTGAAAAACACTTGAGGGTAAAGAATACAGAGCTCCTAGGAGGTCAGAGGCACAGTTATGCACAATTTAAGGGGATGGAAGAAATAAGAAGTCCCCTGTATACTTCATTTTTACTACACTGGGACAAAATACTTTACACCCACAATTTAAACAAGGAGACGCTTATTTTGGCTCATGACTTCAATGCATTTAACCTGGTAGAGGAAAACCGTTCATTTCATGGTTTCCAGGAAACAGGAAAATGAGTGGACAAGAAAACAACGCCTTTTCTGGTCATGCCGCCAGTGACTGCCTCTTCCGATTAGGTCCCACAACAACTTTTTTTTTTTTAATTTTAGAGAGAATAGAACAAAACAAAACAAAACAGAATAAAAAAAAGCAAAAGAAAACAGAATAGAGTCAAACACAATACAGCATTTCAAAACAGAACACAGAAAGCGACACAGGTCTTCAAAACATAACAACAGGAAATTAACTATGGTTACCCCAGTGTCTCTTGCTTTCCTCAAAATGGTTGTTCACACATTTACAGGCAATAAACTCAAACAAAACAAAGCAATGCAACATTTTAGGGAACATTTTGTACTTAAACTATAGCACTCCCATTCCTAAAATACTCATTATGTTCTTTCATCACTGAAGGACAGATGTATTTAATATCCATAGTATCTCAGTGGTGCTTGGGGTAAAAAAAAGGCCACAGTTGTAAATTTCTTAGTGTTAGGAACAGCTTGCATTAATAGAATAATTTACTGAAACAAATAAAAGATAGGATAGACTGAAACCTGTTTATCTTAGAATTGCAGAACCAGGATACAAATGTGAAATTTCATGGATTACTTATGGTCAAAAATATTTACAAATATTTCTTTTCTTAGAGCCTACTGATCAACTCTCTGTATAGTCACTGGTAGAGTCTACATATGTTTAAAATATATCGCAGTAAAGCTTTGATATTCACTTTAATCCTCTATTTTCTGGAGATAGGTGCTTCCTGAAATGTATTACTAAGATTTTTAAATTGAAAATAACGAAGTTAATAAAAACATTCTGACCAAACATCCAAAGCAGCTATTATGGTGGGCTTTGAAAATCACACAGAAGTTAGATCATCTCAGAGAGAGTCCTGTCCTTTCTACTATACAAGAGAAAATTGAACTATGAACAATATTGATATTTTAAAATATCCACGTACAATTAAAAAATACATAGGATTTAGATGAAATCAAATTGAACATTTCAAAATAAATTGCTTACGGTCTTCATGGGCTCATTGAAACCTGATAAAATGCTTCTCCCTAATAAAACACAAAAGAAAACAATTCTTAATATGATATGTTCCTCTGTGTAATAATTAGGGTAGAAAATAGGTACACAGGACTGATATTCAATGACAAGAATAAGAGAGGTTAATGGAAGTGGCAAATAAACCAAAATTTTTAAGCATTTGATCTAATAGAGAAAAGGTTGCTTTTACAAAGATCATATAATAAGTCTATAGAATGATGACTTATAAGCAAGGAACATTTTAAATTGCTAAATGCTGACTAGGCATTCAAATGAAAAGAGAAGCAAAATTAAATGATTACAAATGCTCATATGTAGTCAGATGTGATGGAGAAGTTTGTTTTGTCATTCTTTTTTTCTCAGTGAACTAGACTGGTTTATCTAAGTAACAACGTAGAAATGCTTAAATTTGAGGAAAACAAAATAGATTTGTAGGAAAATAGGAGAGCGAGGAGATTACAAAGCGATCCTGATAACTACAAATAAATTTGAGGCTAGAAATAACATATATTTTATGTGTATATTATCTATATCTATATCTATATCATCTAGATCTATACCCTTCTTAGCTAGCTACATTTAGTATTTTAATTTAAGCACAAATTATACAGGAATTTTATCGAGTTAGATTTTGTAAACAGTTGTGGTTTTGCCAAGTGCAGTAAGGAAAGAAAGAGGAAAAAGTAGAGAAGACAAGATGCTGATAATGATTATTGACCTCAAATTGTATTTTAGATGGGGAGGAATGTAAAAGCAAGATAACAAAACAATGACAGGAAGAAAAATTATACAAGAATATGTAAATATGAAAAGTTTTACAAGAATAGTAGATATGAATTATTAGTAAATTTTTAAATTTTAAAGAAGAGGGTGATACCACTGGTGGTGGAGCAAACACCTGTAGTGTTCAAAATTGAAAGCATTTTCTTGCATCTTTTCATAGATATTAACTCAGTTAAACTTTATAGCAAAATTGGTACACTTCCTT
>RJWT010047307.1:0-11334 GCA_004365215.1 Cuniculus paca | reverse complement strand
GTTCTAGGAGTCAGGTTGTGTGGGGCAAGGTGCTGCCATGGGCTACCTCCTTAAACCTGGTTTCAGCCAGAGGACACATTTTCAGTGTTTGTTTGGAATTTAGGATTCCTCATAAAGTTTGCTTTGAAGAAAGTTTTTCCTGTACCCCACCCCCTCCACTGTCCCACCACACAAAAAGGATCAGCTTGTGGACCAAGATAGAGAGTCACATGACTTCTCGTCCTCACCCAGCCATGATAGAGAGGTGGGAGAAATCTGTGCACTTGTATGATCAGGACCTGTACAGTTGGAGGTGGCCAAGGAGAAATGACCATGAAAGGGGACCGTGGGACCAAGAAGCAGAGTCCTGGACAAGTTCTCCTCTCAGGGCTCAGTGCCAGTCAGCACAGTCCTCATGGACATTGTGTTGCTGCCTTTCAGACATTCCTTGGTTAAGATATTGTGTTGGGACAAACCACAAAGGTGGAGGACAAGAAAGTAAGCAGATAGGTTGGGACTGCTAAACTGCTCTGATTCGCCAGCTGCCACCACCACCTACAATGCCAGTACCACCACCACGAACGCCAACACTACCAGCACAAACAACACCAGCAACACCTCCACCACCAGTGCCACCACTACCAGCACCACCAACAACAATGACAACAACAGTGACACTACCACTGCCACCAAAAATACCACCACCAACAGCAAAAGCAAAAGCAGCACCTCTACCACCAATACCACCACCACCACCATGAACAATGACAATACTGCCCAACCACTACCACTGCAAATGTCACCTCCACCACCACTACCACCACCACTACCAACAACAACAAAACAGCTACAGATTGCCCAACCATTACCACCACGAACCCCACTACCAACAACCAAAGCAACACCTCTACTACCAACACCACCTCCACCATCAATACCACCACTACCACCATCACCAACAACACTGCCTCCTCCACCATTACCACTACCGCTACCAACAACAATACTGCTGCCACCAATAGTACTGCCAACACCAGCACTGCCACTGCCACTAACACCACCACCACCAAGAACAACACCGTCACTACCACCAACACTAACACCACCACCACCAATGACAAAAACAACAGCAGCAGCACAGCTGACTGTCTGGACAGGCACACACTCAGTTCTAGCTTAAATATTTTATTCCTCATGACTGATTCGACACTAGACTCTTAAGCTTTCCTTACTGAGGCAGGAAGTTGAGTAAATACATTTTAGGAAGATTTTTGATCACAAGGATTTTTTTTTAACTCATCTAATCAACTGTAGAAGATCGCTGTGTCTGACTGTTCTCACAAAAGTTGAGATTTTAAAGGAACTGTGTGCTTAGGTGTATTCCGGGCATTACCAGCATGTGTACGTGGGCGTGCATGGGTACACATAGTCTGCTTTCTGCATTCTTAATGATGCTACATGTGATCGGGGAATTCAGTTTCTTGCACATCTCTGCTGCATATTGATAAGGTGTGGACAGACAGAAAATGTTGACTAATTCCTCTCAATGAGGCCTGCGTTGATTGCCCTGTGCAGTGGTTCCCTCTGTTACTGCCTGCTGATTCCTAGTGCTGCGCTGTTTATCATCGTCCACATTGTGTTAGCGGGTCCTTGCTTCTTTCCTGTCTGTTGGTCCAGGTGCCCTTTGCTGTTTGTGACTCGCCATGCTCCGCCATCGCTGAGCTACCACTGTCACATCACAGCTCCCCAGGGAGTGTTTGCCCTGTGCTGCAGGGAGGTTGTGACCATCCATGAGTTTTCTGAGACCCCAGTTCAGGGTCAGATCTCAGTGTGACCTTGGAAAGCATCTGAGATCTGATGAGGTTTAATGCGATCTAGTGAGATTTCTTTTCCACAAATCCGGTGGATTAGAAAAGCAGGTCGAAACTTGAAATGAGCCAAAGGGAAATAAAGGGAAAATTAAGGTAAACACAAAGTGAGCAGATCTGAGAATGTGATTTGAAAGTGCAATGGCACATGGCAGTTAGAAAGAAAGAGCAATTTAACCCAACGATTTGAAATCTTGCCAGAGTTCCTAGTGAAAGGTCAACTTTACAAGTTTTGAACAGATTTGAGCCGAAGTGTTTAGAGTTCTTAGTTCTGGAGAATTATGTTGAACTCTACAAAAATACTCTTCCTTCTTACCCGTATATCTAATTTCCAGTTTCTAGTCAAAACACTCCAAAGGAATTTAATTTTTTAAAAAAAATAAAAGTAGACTTTTTTTTCCTAAAGAAACTTGAGCTCTATTTTCAGCATTTAAGTCAGTGATTTTGAGTTGGGCGTATGATGCACCCTTTAATCCCAGCACTCTGGGAGGATGAGGCAGTCTGAACAGTGATTCTGAGCACAGCCTGGACAATTTAGCTACTTGGGTAGTCTCTGTCTCAAAATAAAAAGGCTGGAGATTTATCTCAGTGCAGGGGCTCTGGATTCAAGCTCCAGTACCACACACACACACACACATACTCTCTCTCTCTCAACATTTTGGGTTATAGCTCACACTTTGAGACTAACCCCAGTGAAAAATGAAAGCAGGTATTTCAGAGCCATACACAGACATAAAACACCACAGTTGGAATGAGCCCCCGTATGAGGAAATAGCGATGTAAAAGAGTTTTGCTCCAAACTTCCAGAAATCGCCCTGGTATGTGAAACTAACGAAGGTGCCAGATTGGTTGAGGGAAAGGGGATGTAGCTTTTTAGCTGCTTATGGAAAAATAAAAATAAGCAAAAATTGGGATACTGGCATCAGAAAAGATCTTTACCATTGTGTTTTATTAATGGCGTCTCGATAGTAATAACAGAGACAAAAGAAAAGAGAGGTGGAAGAGAGGTGGTTGGGTCAAGAAAGCTCATTTCTATCTGCTTAAGTCACTCTCTGATTTAGGTTCTCAGCTAAGGTGGCTAAACAGATGTCTCCGTGAGTCAGAGGACAGGGGCCCTGGAACTCTGACATAGTAGAGTTACAGGAGAGTAGGAAAGAACCCTGAGAATGAAGTTTCCTTCCTGCCTCATCTTTGAGATGAGGTGAGATGAACGTCTGCACGCCGTGGGTGTTACGCGTTGCTCCTTGCACGCAGTAGTAGATTGAGTTTGGAAATCAGGATTCACGGTCAGCAGCAAAAGCCTCTGAGTTTCTCTGAAATGAAAGTCTCTGATCTACGGAGCAAAGCACATGCGTTAGCTCTGCCTCAGAAACTGTCCCAGGCCTCGTGTGACACAGAATAGGGGAGCTCTGCTCTGCCTGACAGGGCATTTCCTGTTGCGCTAAGCCACCGGGTGAGCTTGGAGGAGTCATGTAGCCCTGCCCAGCCTCACTTTCCACAGAAGAAGAAAAGAAGCAATGACTGTGCTCTGTGAGGGCTCTGCTAGGCTGGAACGGCAGTGAGCCAGGAGTTAGAGTCTGAGGTCGGGAGCATCCTGCGGCCCCTCGGTTTTTCTTTTAAAAGTGAAAGGAAAGAGCTGGGCCTGCACTTAAAGCAGCACAGAGCCTTTCATCTGACCCAGTGACTTGGGCCTGATGAGATGCTGCACGTGTCCCCTTTGGACCGGTAAAGTGTGGCTGCCACAAAACCAGGGGTCAAGACAGCAGTGATTTGCCTGGAAGGCCTGGGGTGAAAACTTTCAGATGAAGGGATACAACCAAGAGAAACACAGGCACCGCCCCGCATAATGAGTGACCATTCCGTTACTTCCATCTGTTGGTTCTGAGCCCTGGGAACCAAGGCTGGAAGATCCTTAAGTGAGTAGGGTTGAATATGCAGCCATACTTTCCTTCTCCTTTGAAACGGTGACACATTATTTGTACGATGTGTATAAGGTGTGAATGCATCCATTTATGTTTTCACTCATTCAGTAAATTTGAGTCCTTACTGTATTCAGACCAATCTCTATGCCCCCTGTGCCTTCATTATAGTTCGTGTCTGTATGTCCCTAGCTCATAGGTAGAGCTTTTCGGACATGGCTGGATCTAGGGTGTTGTGATACTGAGATTAAGCATGTGTGCTAACTAAATTGGTTTAGCTTTGTTCTGTGTGTGGGTAATGGAAGCCCCACCCTAGGTGAGGGTAGCTTGGATGAGACAAAAGGAAGAGAGGGAAGGCTGCTTGCCTCTGCCTCCTGCCTGCCCTGCCATGGACTGTTTCTCCTCTGCCATGCCACCCTGCCTTGGAGTCAGCTAACTATAGATTGAAACCTCTCCAAACTGTGAGGCCAAATAAACCTTTTGTTCTTTAACTTGGGGATGTCTCAGCAATGAGAAAAGTAACTAAGACACTCCCTCAACAAAAATGTCCCCTCAGTTTCTCAATAGCAAGTGAATAGTGTACCTCCAAATGTATGTAATGTTTGACATCTTGGAATAAAATAAAAATAAGATTTGGAATATTCTCAGCCCAACATTGGAGCACATCTCTTCATTTATTCATTTGACAAATACCTATTGAAGCTTGCGGGGAATACAAAAATGAGTAGCATTATAGTGTGAACTCTCCTGGGGTTCATAGTGAATTTGGAGAGAGAACTTGTAGACATATTCTCATTCTGCAATATATGAGCTCTTGGCAATCTCAGAGCTCAGGATACCAGGGAAGAGTAGCAGCCAGCAGGGAGTGGCTCACAAAGAGCCCGACCTCTTACCCCAGGAGCCTGGCTTTTGGTTTGTAGGCGCTACTAGAGGATCTGGGTGGAAGATGACTGAGTGTGGCAGTGTGTGTGTGTGTGTGTGTTGGGGGCTTCATATGCTCAGATATGTATTTTGGTAGATTGCCCTAACTTTAGTGAAGGAGGAACTAACAAAAGGCTTCCTTCTAGGCAGGTGTGTTAGTGTGCTAGGGCTTCATAACAGAACTTCAGATTGTGTGACTTGAACAATAGATAGTTATTTTCTTATGTTTCTGGAGGGTGCAGTCCAAGATCAGGCAAGTCTGGTTCCTCCTAAGGCCCCTATCCTCAGCTCACAGAGGGCTCTTTTCCTACTGTGTCTTTACCTGGCCTTTCCTGTGCAGTCCTGGTGTCTGTGGGTCCATATTTCTCCCCAGAAGGACTCTAGCCAGGGTAGGTTAGGACCCACCTGAATGGCCTTATTTTAATTTCATCACCTCTTTAAAGGCCCTATCTCCAAATATAGGTACTTTGTGAAGTGAGGACCCCCAATATGAATTTGGGGAGTGGGAGCAACACAATTTAACCCATAATAGGAGTGAACCAAAAGGTGGAGGGACCTTGCATATGGCCAGAGGTATGGATGTGAATGATAAGGGGAAGAAGTTACACATTGCGATGAACAGTTTAAGGTAAAACTAGTGGTGGGGGGGGAGTGTCACTTGACTTCAAGTGTCCAAAAGCAGGGACACTCATAGAGCCAGGGCCACCTTTATTTGTTTCGCTGGAAACAATGTTCAACAGTCAGAGTAGGTGCTTCTCTGACAGTTCTGATTACCTGGATTACTCAGAATATTCAGTCGAATCACTTAAAAGACAGCTTTAAAGAGCATACACCTTACACATATTGCTTACGAGAAAGCATGGATTTAGGATGGCATAGTGTAAATTTACTCCTTGAGCTGTAGGCAGCTTGAAGATGCTGGAGGTTAGGTCCCTGGAAACTGGGAAAATGAGCCAGGCATGGTGGCACATGCCTGTAAGTCCAGCCATCAGGAGTCTGAAGCAAGGGGATTTCTGTGAATTCAAGACCAGCCTAGGCTACTTAGTGAGTTCAAGGCCAGCCTGAACTACATAGGAGACCACAAAGTGATGTAGTCTCCAATTCCAGTTCTAGGATTCTTGAGTTCCTAGGGACATGATGAGCCTCTCAGAAATGCTTTGCTCCTGAAGAATTATGGGACATCTTTCATACTGTTTGATTCCAGAAGGGAGGTGTGGCATTAGGTCATAAACCTGCTTCCCAGGGCCAGGGGATTTAGCTCAGTGGCTCAAGCGCTTGCCTGGTAAGCGCGAGGTCATGAGTTTGATCCCCAGTACCAAAAAACAAAACAAAACAAAACAAAACAAAACAAAACAAAACAAAACAAATAAACCTGCTTCCCAGGATATGGCTGGAATTGATGTTCTGGTGTAAACAAACGTTACTGTCTGAAGATGCTTCATGATTTCACCTTCCTGCCCAGGAGGTCTTAGTAGCTCAGATTAAGTGTTCTTATAAGCAGAAATTGTTACTATTTGATGGGTGAAGGGAAGCAAAAATGGAAGAAGAAATACATGTGCTTTCCATTCTTTCTTTTCACTGTCACTATTGATCAAAATAGCCTTCCCTGAGAGATTTCTTTGTAAATTTTATCCTTGAAATGCTTCATTAAAATTTTGAGTTATGAAATGGGGAAAAATCAATTTTATTGGATCCTAAATTTTACTCTGTGCAGCTTCCTGTCCAGAGTGCAAATTATTAAAATTGACATCAGACGTGTGTGCAAGGTAATACTCCCTCTCATAGGCTGTGCTCTAAATTCCAAGGCTGTCTGTAGAGGGGATTAGATTATGCAGTGAGAAGGGACCCTGAAAAGAAAAGAGAATTGTGTATTGATGCCTTCAGAAATATTATTTGATGGCAATAAAATATTCCCTGAAATTCCCTTCAGAGGGGAGAAAATGGAGTTTGTTTGCCGTAATTGCATTTTCTAGCATTTGCTCTCACACTTGCCAATATAAGCCAATTGGAACCTGTGATTTGGTTTTGCTTATTGGCAAAAGTACCATGTAAATTGATCTGTGATGCATTTATAGAAGATGCTTTGAAAGTTTGGAAATTGAGATGGCTTTTTCTTATTAGATTTTGGGAGTATTAGGGTTCATTTCTATATTTTAGTCTAATGTAATATTAGCCAAATATGTTCTTTTTCAATTTAGTTTTAATCAAGTTCTAGAAGACCATTTTCTTCTCGCCCCAGCGGTGCTGTTAAGGCAGGAATTTTATTTCCACTGTCAACCCTGCAGCCCAGGCTGCAAAATCAACCTCACGGTCACGGCCGAGATGTTCCTTCAGCACATACGAATAACCGGAGTTACTACAGAAAGGTTTTTTTAAAAATTCCTATTTGCAAGGTTAAGGAGGGGAGAATCTAAAAAAGCTTTTAAAATTGTTACTTCTTTTCAAAGATATGGCTTCATGCCTTGTGTTATTTTTATTTAATTTGATCTTGACCACACTTAATGGTGTAAAATGCAAATATGTAAGATGTACATTTGTTCCTTTAATTATTCAGTAGAATAATTGCCACTTATTTTATAATTATTGCTGGAAGGAACACCTTTCAGCTGCTTCCTAAAGGCTTTGTGGGGGGAAAAATCCCAACACATTGTTCTACTCATCCTAGACTTGGTCAGTCAGTGCTTTGCTTTATTCCAGATACTTATTGAAGACTGTCTTAGGTGGGAGGAGGGATTGGACCCCGTATCCCAGTTGAAGTTCCAGTACAAAACACTAAGCAGGACGAACTAACAGCAGTCCGCACCCTTCGCGTTTCAGGTATCGTGTTGGGTCCTTTCCAGGTAGACACCGTCTTCATAGCACGTTGTAAGGTAGGCTGTGCAGTTAGTCTCTTTGTTCCTGGTGAGTAAAATGAAGGTTAGAGAGTGCGTTTGGAAGTTGACTTTCATAGGGAAAAACAACACAACTTAGGAACGTGAGCCCCGGACTCTTCCCTTCACCTCCTGAATCCTTAGGCTCCTGCAGGTTTCAGGGACACAGACATGGGCTCAGCTGATCGAAACCGAACTCCGCAGTGTCTTTGCCCATTTCTCTTGGGGCTGTCCAGTGAAATCTTGATTTGGATCCAGTTTTCTGAAGTTGGAGCAAGGAGCCCAAAGGGGCTTCAGGAGGTGGCCCGTCCAGGTCAGATTTTTGGTACGTGGTGTAAATCTTTCTCCATACCCCTAAGCCTTCATGTGTAAGGAAGAGGCTCGACGGTGGAAGGGGCTCACCTCAGGATCCCTGCTGTCCATGATGGGGGCACAGGTCCCATTGCCACTGCCCATTTAGAACTCACCATGGCAGTCCAGGTGACAACGCAGGGGGACGAGGTTGGGCAACGAGGAAGCAAGTGTCGTCTCCTTTTCCTGCCTGGTGGTTGTCTGAGCGGGGTTCAAGTTCGAAGAACATGTGTGTTGGCCTAAGTTATAACGTTACGTTGGAATAAGGCGATGGCTGAGATAGGAACGTGTACAGACAAGGAGCTGCCGGTGACAGCGCACATCTGAGCTGTTTTCATGGTCCCTAAACCTTGAGGGTCCTGGCCACTGCCCTCCTTGTTTGCCCTTCTTCCTTCCATACCCTGTCCCCGTGCCAGGTGGGGTGACCCCTGAGGCCCCGAAGGCAACCGCCTTCGTATTCTTACGTCCCTGGACTGGATGGAGGCTTGGACCTGGGGATTCTGCTCAGGGAGGGCCCGGAGGACAGCACAGAGCCTGTGGGCTGTGGCTGCTGACCCGTCCCTGTTGCTGGCATTCGCCTGCGGGCTGGGTTGGGGTTCAGCCCCGGCACCGCGGTAGTCTAGTTTTGTGTGTTTGATATTTCTCCCACCTGGTTTCCCATTGCGAGCCTGGAAGAAACCCTGATGCCTGAGTTTCGGAGGAGGAGGCAGCGGTCTTCACTGCTGTGTGTGTATTGGCCTGAGCGCCATCAGCTGGAGCCCAGCAGGGACAGGGCAAGGTCAGCGACAAGGCTCACTGGACTCCGGGGTCCTGGGGATTCTGCCCCGAGGAGATCCAGGGGGATACCTGTGGGTGCAGTGGGGAGCGGTGTTGCTGGGCCCCCAGCCCAGTCCCCTCTTGCGCTTTGCACTTTACACTGTGCCCTTTGCGCCATCCACCCAGCTACGGTCTTCTCTCCTTGCGGCTGGCGCGCTGACTCTCTCCTTCCACCCCGCGGGATTTTCTGCTTGGCCAGTTTCCAGATAATTCTTACCAGTCCTCAGCGGGTCTCCGGGAGTTTGAACAGTTTCCCTGTTCTGGCTGCAGTCACAATATTACAAATGCAGGCGTCATTTTAAACGGAAGATTTCCATCCTCTTCTCTCTGTCCTGGGAGCATCGCAAGGTCCCTTTAAGTCCCTGGCTTCAGGACTTGTGTTTTCAAAGGGGCGGAAGCTTTCACAAATGTGATTAAGCGGTAACATTCTCGTGAGCATAGGAATCCGTCTGATTCTTTTTAGTCCCCGAAAGTGTTTTTCCTAGCACACTGGCCAAGGTGGACAGGCCTGAGGTCACACTTGCGGGCCTCATTCTCTTGGGCAAGTGGGCTCCACCGCGGGGTCCTCCGTCCCCACGGTCCTCTTGCTATTGTTTTGCTTCCTGTTCCAAAGCTTTCCTGAGAGGTTTTTTCACAGATAATCTTGGTTCCCTCATATATTTTCAAAACCTGCGATTTAGCCTGGAGGGACTGGAGATCTTAAACTATGCCACCTGTGTGGAGCTAGGTTTTCCTTCCCTGGGGAAACCCGGAAAGCCACGTTGGCTCGCGGGGCCACTGTCAGAAGAACCGCAGTGCAGGGCGGCCTTGTCCTGGGCTCCGGCTGATGGGCAGAAGCGAAGGTGGCAGTCGGCTGGCCTTGCTTACCAGGTCTGTGATAAAAACTGAAGCGTGGGATAGGTGGTGCTTGGCATCAGCCCCACCCCAGGGAGCCTTCTGGCTGCCGTATTTCTCAGAATCCCCTTCAAGAGGATGAAGAGTTCCAGGAAAGAGCTGACTTCCGGCAGGAAGAGCTGACTTCCGGCAGGTGGCCAGCGGATTCCCAGGCCATGGAAAACTGACCATGGATCCGAATACCTGCTGTAATGCCTATAGCAGAAAAACAGATTGTAGTTATATCCTTAATTTGGAGGGACATTAATTTTTTTGGCAGGGAGGAGAACAAAGTAGCCAGGGCATCTTGATTGGTGAAAGCAGTGTTTACATACGTTTATTTTTCATTTTATTTTAGTACATGTTTTCAGTTAATATTCACATTCCTAGTGTGGAATTGGTACAAGTACATCACACATCCTGATTTCTTTTTAAATCCACTTTCCCTTCCTTTTCCCTTCAACCCTTTCCCTTTGAGAACAATCTATTTCCCTACTTCCTATTAGCTGTCATTTATTTTGCTGTTTGTTTATACTTTGGATTTCTCGTATAAGAAGAAGCATGTGATATTTAAATGTTGTGTCTGCTTTATTTTACTTAACATTACGGTCTGAAGGAGTATCCATTTTCCTAAAATGACTGCATTTATCATGGCAGAGTAGTACTCCATTGTGTGTAAACACCACATTATCTTCATCCATTCATTTGCTGATGGATGTATAGGCCACTTCCAAGGTTTAGCAATAATGAATTGTGCTGCTGTAAACATCAGATCATTGCAATATGATGTCTTCAGCTCTTTCACAAAAATTCCTAGCAGGGGAATAGCTGGGTCAAATGGAATTTCTAGCTGTGGTTTTTTGAGGATTTTTAAATGACGCACACAAGTCCCAGATTTCACAGCCCTCTGTCAGGGTCCCTTCTCTCCCTTGGATAGGCGCTGTGATTCCTGGGAGGAAGGTTAGAGTTGGCACTGAGAGCCAGAACGGTACTTGGCTAATAAGACCGTGACTAAGCCAGGATGGTGTTGTCCTCGCAGGAATCCACCTCTCGTGTCCCATGGAGGAGAAGCCCGTGACACTGAATGAGATACCTGTAGAATAAGACGTCTGTTTCATGGGACAAACAGAGAGGGCCATACCTGCTCTGCACCAGAGTGCAGGTTGGCATGGGCGTGGGGCTGAGGGAGGACACGTGTGCGTGCGAGGTGGACCTTGGGCCACTTTGTCGGGCTGTTACATGTTCAGCTTTGCCTGAAAGCGTCTTGGGCTGGGAGGCAGAAGTGCTGGGTTCTATCCCTAATCCCATCACTGGGTCCTGGGACTCAGCACGGCAAGCATCAGCCCCACAGGGAGCTTGGAGCACTAATAGCGTGGCCGGTGTCTGCTGAGTGAGTAGAAAGTGTCAGAAACCACGCAGGTTCTTGAGGTACTGGGTTAAGTTTGATTTGCACCGAACCTTAGAGGCTGGGTCATTACTTTCTCCCATGTGCAGCTGAGGAAACTGAAGTTTCAGAAAGGTTCATTGGAGGGTCGTTGGCTAGACCAGGTGTCAGGGGACAGCAGAAGATGGGGCAGTGGCTGGCATTTTGTCATAGACCAGACGGTGAGCCTAGTCACCGGAACTCGTGGGAAGCTCGTGGCGATTCTGCAAAGGGCCGCTCATTCCTTCACTTACCCGAGTCGCCAGGTGTGTGCCTCCTGGGAGGAAGTGCTGGAGTCGCTGCTCAAGCCTTCA
>RJWT010047306.1:0-11322 GCA_004365215.1 Cuniculus paca | reverse complement strand
CTCAAGTTCTCACAAAAAATTCATGTAAAAGTTCATGCTCAACGGGGCCTGGTGGCACACGCCTATAATCCCAGACCTTGGGAGGCTGAGACAGGAGGATCTTTGTGAGTTTGAGACCAGCCTGGGCTACAAAGTGAGCTCAAGGCCAGCCTGAATGGCATAGTGAGACCCTGTCTCAAAAAGACAAGGGCTGGGGATTTAGCTCAGTGGCCTAAGCTCCTGCCTGGCAAGTGTGAGGTCATGAGTTCCATCCCTGGTGCCGCAAAAAAAAAGAAAAGTTCATGTTCAGGGCTTTGGGAACTATTGTGCACATGTGCTCTGGGATTTTGCAGGGAGCAGGCCATGCCTACTTCATGAGCCAGGTTTGCCTCACTCTAGCTAACTCAATGTTTTTTGAGTAAAATATTTTTGACTATAGACAGTTTGCTCTAAGAAACTATTGTAAAAATAATTCAAGATGTAGTACACAGAGATAATATTAATCTTTATTTTAAAAATAAGATCGATCCATTCTAGATAAAATTTACAACAAAACTAAAAAAGAATTTTTACTTTTGTAAAAATATTTTATGTTTTCTACTCTCTTTTGTAAGGTTTTAATTGTTTCAGATTAAGTCTTAGCTAGTTAATCTATTTAAAATTTTGCTGGTATAAACTAATATTATATATCTTATTTTCAAAAAATGCAAATCTTGTATATTTTCATCTTAATATGTTGAAAATTAGCCACATTGTTTTGATATGTTGTTACCTTGTTTATTGCTGATAAATTTAAATGGCAGGAGTTGTACTCTTCTTGATCAATAAGAGACAAGTCCTGTTTAAAAATACATGTTCTTAGTAAAACTCACATTGATTCTTGTACACTGTTCTCAAAAATTTTACAATTATGTTGTGTTTACCTAAGGAATTCTCCAGTTATTACTACCCTGTAATTCTTAAACTTGGCATTAGTAACTTATGTATTTCTGCTAAATGGTATTTCACATTGGTTTACAAGTAGAGGAACGCTTTCTGGCAGAACTAACCTTGTTCCTCAGAAATATTCACTTTCTTTGACTAACTTGGTTACTGTTTCTTAGTTCAAATCTAGTACACACACTAAATTTACTTTGCTCTGTAAACCTAAAAAGACAAAACAACAAAAACCAAAAAAGGCAGAAAAAAGTCAGTAAATGGAAAAAAGATGAAAAGAAAGAGAAGGAAGGAAGGAAGGAAGGAAGGAAGGAAGGAAGGAAGGAAAGAAAGAAAGAAAGAAAGAAAGAAAGAAAGAAAGAAAGAAAGAAAGAAAGAAAGAAAAAGAAAGAGAAAGAAAGAAAAAAAAGCAAGCAAGCAAGCAAGCAAGAAAAATGTAAAAATATTTTGGGTAATAAAGCATCTTTTTGTGGTGAGATTTTTGTCCTAGAAGAATAAAAAATAAGAACAGTGTGAACAAAATCATCCAGCTAATATGTCACAAAAAGATTCATGAAGAATACAACTTACAACAAAATTTTTATGTGTGATAAAAATTGTCTATAATTTCAAAAATTATTTAAGAATTCTATAAAATCAAAGTTTATAACGTTAATGTGAACAAATTCTATATTTAAAATAATGTTTTCTGAAAATGTTGATTAAAAATCAAGTCTTGAATCAGGCTTAAAAATCAAGTCTTGAATTTTATCAAGACAATTTCTTCTGTTTTCTGCCATTAGGCTTTTGGTTACTTAAGTGTCTAAGTTTTAATAGTTAAAGATTATTTAAATACTGGCTCGTGTTGTAGTCAGGGGTTGCAGGGAGAAAGATTACAATCAGGACACAGAATTTATAATATTATTTATGATGGTCACCCAGTGTTAAACACAAGAAAGTGCAGGAAATCTGCCCACAACACCAAAGTCTGTTTGGGAAAGGCCCAAAGGCCAGTGATGGAAGCCAGAAAGTCTATGCCAGCAGGATGAAGGATCTGCGCTAGTAGGTTGAGGATTCTATAGTGGGGCCAAAAAGCGATGCTCAAATAAGGATCAGGGCTCGCCAAAAAGTACCACAGCCATCCTGCGCTCCTCCGACGATGAGAACAGTCAAGTACATGCCAGGAAGCCAGCGTGACAACTTCTCCTGGAGTTTAAACAGCAACAATCTTCCCCTCCGGAGCCAGGAAGCGATGCTCAACATAAAGACCAGAGCTCCCCAAAGTGAACCGCAGCCACTCTCAGCAACAAGGTCCCGAGTTCCTCTGATGATAATAGCCAAAGTCATATTGGGGAGCCAGCCTGACAACCTCCTCCAGGAGAACCAATGGCTCCAAACAGCAGCACTTAGAAGAACCCACAACGCCTCCGCTCTTCCTCTCCATGTCTCTTTTTATGCTGGTAACTTTCCTCAGTTGGGCTGTCTACACTCAGCACCATGCTAATTTAATTCAGCTGGTGCTAAGTTGACCACCAGATTTTAATCCATAACAGCTTGTTATAAGATGATGTTTTCAATAATTCATTTATAATTGCTCATATAATTGTATAAATTTAAGTTATAAATTAAGTTATAAATCATTCTATATATCTGGGACTAGACATCTATATCTCTATCTCTAAAGACAAAATATAGCTTTAAATTTCAATATTACTAATTTTATAAAGTTAAATTTAATGACCATAAAGTAACTAATAAGTGCCATTTTATATGTTATATCTAGACCTTAGACATATAAAATGGTAAAAAATTTTGGCCTTTATTTAAATTTAGTTCTGCCATTTAAAACTCAATCTGTATCTATTGGTTTTGATTGAACAAGCATTTCATTGTTGTATGATAAGCACTTGTATATTTGATAGAAAAAAAGTCTATTTATGGTCATGTACAGAATATCTTAAAATTTTGGCAATCTAAAGGTATCCTTTAACTCTTGTTGGTACTGGTACACTAAGTAAACTTGTTAAAAGAATCTAAATTTTGCTTGAAGAGTAAAAACTAAGATATACAGAGAGAGTGAGAGACAGAGACAGAGAGGAGATAATAACAATAATAATAATAATAAAAGGCTAGGTTAAATATAAAAAGTGGCTCCAAATACTGCCTGCTGGCAGTCTCCAGCTGGCCCTGCAATTCATGGTCATAAGAAGTTTTGATTCCCAGTCCCATTAGCCCTTTCAAAATTGTATCCTGCAACCTCTCTCCATATATTTGTATTATGGTACTTTAGTGTACTTTCAAGTACTTCTCAGGTAAAGATTCAGCTTTGTGTATAGGTATGCCTGTAAAATAAAAATGGTACTATAAATATTTTACTTAATAATAATTATTGCTTTTATTGTGTAAACTAACTGTTGTCTACCTCAAACTTTGTACGTTTACATTATTTAGACCTAATCACTGCAAAAGGTCTTTAGATCTACAAAATAGAGGCAAGATCCAGGTTCTAAATCCTAGACTAAAAAATACTTAGTGGCCAATAATCACAAGAATATAAATATCTTCAGCTAGTGTATTTCCTTGCCATTGTTATAATTAGGATAAGAGAATATTTTATTTCTCTGTTTTCATTAGAAAACAAAGATGAGTCTGTACGCTTTTAAACTTCATCTAACATATTTGAGAAAATATCTGTCTTGGTTACTTTCTTGTTGCTGAGACAAAATATCTGACACCCAAAACTAAGGGACAAAAATTTTATTTCAGCTTACAGTTTTAGAAGTTTCAGTCCACAGCTGGCTGGTTCCAAGCAGGGCAGCATAGCCCAGGGGCATCATAAAAGAGAAACAGTTCATAGCATGGCAAGCAGTAGACAGTCAGCAGTGAGGTAGTATCAGCAAGCCTCCTTTTTCCTTTTATCCCATCCAAGCTACAAGCCACATTCACACACTGTAGATCCAGGCACCCCTGAAAAGTCTCATGTATGAGCACATGATGTTTTGGGGGAACATCTAGATACAAATCATATTCACCTCAAAATAAATATTAAAGATAAAAGGCTTACATCAAATGCTACTGACTTTTACCTTTTTTTGGAGTCATCATTGATTAAATATTTTACATTTCATTTCTGGTTCCTGCTAGTTTAATGAAGTTATAAAATAAAGTTTAAACATCAATGACTTACTATTGTCCTTTTCCAGATTATCAAAAGATGCATCAAACAATAAAACCCATCTTCCTCTGAAACTTTGTATCAGTCAGGTTGAGATTTTTGATTACCGGCTAGGCAGGATCTACACCCCTCTTCAGCCTAAAACAGTAATAAGAGAGAACCTTGGCCTTCTGAGCCCTTTAAGAATAAGAGATTGAAGTTTAGGGAGGGGGAGGGGAGCACGGATAGAAGAAATTTTTAAAAAAGGGAGTAAAGAGAGAAGAAAATCTTAACTAACACTTGTACTTTTAAGAAGAGTGAAACTTGTGAGACTCAGCCAGTGTTAACCAAGGTGAGCCCTATCAGCATTTCCTTGACTAAATGTAGTCTCCTTTCCTTCCAGGCCCATCATATTAAAAATTCCTCAGGAATACCGTAAGTCCATCATTTGGCTTCATTGAGAAAATGAAGAGCAGAAGCCCAATCCTAAGATAAAGGAACACAATAACAGAATTCAAAGATTGCTTAAATGATTGTCATTCAAGGACTCTGATAGACATTCCACAGGTGAGGCAGCAGGCAATAGAGAGGAGGTGAGGAAAGGTTGACGAATTCAGCTCTCATTTCCAGCAGTTCATGTAGCATTGCATCTTAGCATGGTCATCTGGACATACATAGGAGCATAGACAAAGATGGCTATGTGCCAGCAAAATGGCCTTGGTTTTGTAAGTTATTTTATGCAGACCAGCAAACAACCTTAGCTATGGAACTTCACTGGGCTATCAGTAGATGCAACTGCACTGGAGTTCTGTTACCACAGAACCCACTGCTTCTCAGATCCCCTTCCTTTCCCAGCCTGAACCAAAGGGCAGCCATCTCACACTTTTGCATTTCCCTACAATTATCCATCTTTAAAAAAACGAAAACTGAGCTTATGCCTTTAATATGGGCCAGTACCCTTTTTGGGGTTGGGCCACTTTTATGGGGGTTTTCATTTCCCTCAAGATAAGCATAAATGTTTCCAATTCCAGAAAATAGCACACCTCTCTCTCCTAAAGCCCTGCACTCTATTTCTTTTAGTGTATTCTTTAAATGTCTGCCCTAATGAACACTTCCTGTGTATCTTATTAACTAGTCCTAAACATTCTTTTTGTGTGACAGGAGTCAGAGAACCTGCAAGCCTCTTTTGTGGTCATGGTGAGTTAAGTTCCTTGTCTCAGCTTCAGGGACTTCCTCAGACTCCACCTGGTGACATCTTGGGATTTTTATCCCAACCCCAAGTCTCTTGAGATTTATAAAATTACCAAAAGAAGGATTAGTATGGACAGCCCTTTTGCAGGAAGCACTGTGGTTTCTTTGAAAATCAGGAAAAGTCAATATTGAAAAGGTAGTGAGGAGCACCATAGATATAGTGTCCAAAGGGGAGACTGCAAAGGAAATTCATTAATAAATTTCCTTTAGTCTCAAAGATAAACAGATAAACTCCATTGAGTTTAATTAAGGTCTCTCAAGGATGAACAACAGGTGAAATTTCTTAGCATTCTGAGCAGCACAGATAAGTAATTTACCAGCCAGAATAAGTGTGAAAGATACTACAGCCCCAGGGTAGCTATACAATCTTTAGAAGTAATTAGTAAGGGATTATAAACTGACATTCTACTCATAGCAAATGCCTTGTTATCATAGCAGTGACCTAGATATGTGTTAATGTGACATCTATTGAACACATCTTAAAAAGATGAACACTCTATGAAAAGATAGAAGTGGGCTTGTGTTTTAATGTTAATTTAATTTATTAAAGTGTAATACTCCTTTTGTCATTGGTCAGGGTTCAGGGAGGTTCCCACTGAAATAGACAACCTAGACCCACACCAAGCTAAAGAACACAGATCAGCGATAGTGAACCTATAGCATGCATGCCACAGCGGACTGTTTGTGTCATTCAAACCTCTAAAAGGTTTGCCATCACTGAGTCCTAGATCCACTTTAGACACTTTATTTCTCAAAAGAAACACACAATGTAAATAACACCAAGCCAGCAATTTTTTTAGAATGTCCCATTAAAAATGCATGAAGGTGAATCTAAATAAGATAACTGGGTTGCACACCCACTATCTATATTGCTATTAATGTATAGAATCTTCATGTTAATAGAATTAGGTTTGACTGACAAACTACACCAGTTCATTTTTTTTTAAATGGACAGGGTCTAAGGAAGAGAACATGGGGACCAGACCTCGCTCCACCCATGGAATAGGTTGTAGGTTTGCTGACTTATTTCACAGAAAAAACATGCCACATGTGTTAATGAGAGGCATTAGAAAATTTTGCTAGTCAGAATTTTAAAATTACATGCTCAGTGGGCACTCATGGAGCACAACTCCCTATAATCTGGGTTTGGGAGTTTTTATGTGGTTTTGGGTGTGTCTTCCATATGGGTGATCTGGGATGTGTATTCCTCCTGTTCATCACACTATTGATTTTCTAGGATATGTTACAATGAGTCTTAGTTAATTTTCTCACTACTGAGACAAAATATCTGGCACCCACATGTTAAAAGAGGGAAGGTTTATTTCAGCTCACAATTTGTAGAAGTTTCAGTGTATAGTCAGCTGGCTCCGAGGTAGCACAGCATAACAGAAGGGGATCATAGGGAAGAAACAGTTCATGGCATGGCAAGCAGAAAGCTGTAAGCAGCAGCAGGAGTGAGCCTGCTTTTCTTTTTCATGCCAAACAGGCTACCAACATTTTGGGTGGTCACACCCATACCCAGAGAGGCTTCTGTCTTCAGTAAAACCAGTAAGCTACACCAAGAATTATGCGAATTACAATCAGTGGAATCTATCATTACACACCCCAGATCCAGCAAGCTCCAAAAAACCCCACCTATGAGCACATGAGGCTTTGGGGGACATCTAGATACAGGCCATAACAGAACGCAAGCCATTTCCATGTGTTGAAGTTTAGATATAGCACTGCCCAATTAATAGTCCTGGAAAATAGAGGTGGTTGGGAGGAAAAGAGTAGGCTCAATTTATAGGTGAAAAGCACAGGCCCAATGTTGGCCCACTGAGGGGAACCAAGGGAGATTTTTGCAGATGACGACGCCAGGTTAAAGAATGTATGTGTGCAAGACATCAGCAACAACAGCAGGTAACTGGAGGAGAGCAGAGCACAAGAGTGCAAGAGTGCAAGAGTTGCCTGCATCTTTACTGTATAACTCTTATTCATGTTGTTCTCTCATATTTACATTCTTACATAATACTGCAACCAGTACATGCAGATTACCTGTGCTGAGTCATGGTTATGTATATTTCCTACTGTGTGACTGTGTGTTTGTGCTAGACAAATGGGGTAACATCCTCAGGTGTCCTTAGATGCCACTGAATTTTGAAGCAGTCTGAGTGCTAACACACACAAAATTTATAGGTTTGTTGTATCTCTAAGACCCTTAGGAAAAGTTCTTCTCTGAGTTTCCCAGGAGGAAAATGGAGGTACTGTAACCTTGGTTAACTTTGTGTTCTACAACTGCAGTTTTTTTTAAAAAATACAATTTAAAAATTATAATTTTCCTCCCCCCTTTGTACATATCTATATTTCTTTTATTCTGTCTCAAAAAACCATGCATGTGGAGACCAAAAAGATAAAAGTACAGCAGAATTTCTCTTCAAAATTTCTTTTTTAAATAAATACTTTTCCAAGAGCAATTATGAACTGATAAGATGTATTATGTTTTATTATAAAATATTTCCAAGGTTTCAGAACATTCTGACTTTATTCAGTATAATGAATTCATGGATTTCAGCATATAAAGCGTTAGCATCTAGGTTATCTTATGTTTTGTACTAAGTGTCAAATAACTTCAAAATAATTTTAATAGATATTATACTGATAATCAATTGCTGCCTAACAATTTATCCTCAAACTTAATGTTTGAATACCAGAAACATTCACTGACTTATAGTTTCTGTGGTTCAAGGATTCAGAAACAGATAATCAGAGTGGTGTCAGTATAGATAGCATGAAAACTGTAAGACTGTTCTCTGCTCACCTGGACTGAGCAACGCCCCAGGGCAACCCACCATCTTGACCCAGAGCTTAGTAAGTGGTGGCTGAGATAAGGGAAACAAAGATCCCCCCATGCCTTCCCTAAAAAATTTCACAATTCCAACTATCCAGGATACATACAACAAGACCTCCCTGCATGACCTGGAGTAACCTTCCTTCACCTGGGGCTCATTAAAGGTTCATGTGTACAGACTGCACCTTATACACACAATTATAACAGGGTGAATTATGGGAAAGAACATACTTAATTGACCAAACTGACATGACTCAGCACCCTGTGAATCATGCTGTCAGTCAGGTTCCTGAAGACCCCCAAAGGAGGTGCCCCAAAATGAACATAACACTTAAACCCCTACAGCCTATGATACCTGTATGCTTGTTCCATTTTCTTTTAGTCTGTGCTAGGCCACACACTCCCAGAATACTAATGCCCTAATAAACTTCTCGCCATTTTCTTTCCATCACATACCATGCCCAATTCTTCGTTCCTTGAGCACAAGAACCTAGGAACCCATTCCTGGTCCCCATAACCCTCAGCAACAGTGTCTCCTAAAAGTGTGGTTAGGGTGTTGGTAGAAGCACTATAGATAACTAGTTCACATGGCTGTTGGCAGGAGGCCCACGTTTCTCCTTCCCAGGCTGCCTGACTGTCCTCCTAACCTGTCCTTAGCTTCCTCCAGAGCAAGTGATCCAAAAAAGAAAACCAGAAGCCGCACTGACTTTTATGACTTTGTCTCTGATAGTTCACATGGTCACTTACTCTTTTTGTATTTGTTCATTAGAATCAAATCATTAAGTCCATCCCATACTTTAGCATATGACCAGGCTCCTCGTCTTTAACAGTATCTAATAATTTGTGAAATTATCTGAAACTTTCACAGATGTTATTTTAGCATTATTTCTAGCATTTAACTATTAAAGAGACAAAAGCATATGTTAGTAACACCTAATTATCTATAAATTACCTGTGAGGTAGTAGAGTTATCAAAGCCTACATTCTGGGGACAGATTTCCAAGGTCAATAGCTTGGCTACAATAGGTGTTAGCTGTGTGATCTTCGGTAAATTACTCAACCAACTTGTACCTAAGTGTTTTCTCTTGAAGTAGAAGTTAATCATAGTTCTTACCTTTCAAACTTGTAAGAACAAATAACTGGCAATGAAAAAGTGCTTAAAGCAGAACTTGTCACATTGTAATCACTCCAGAAGCTCTGATGATTATAAGTCAATGTTAATTATAAAGCTCAGCTATATGCTCATTACTTTAATTCTATAATCAAAGATCTATTTATCTTTGTCAAAAACAGCAGATTTTGAATTGAACCAAAACAAACATGCCTTGCCTAAAAAATACATGGATTACCCTGCATAAAAAACATTTTAAGAATATTTCATGATCTACATATTCATAGATTTGCCTCTTCATTCTCAATTAAGAGATTCTCTGTAGGATATTTTGTTCTTATAAGTAGTTTTGTTTTTACCCAAGAAAAAGTTTACATTAGCTAATATTTATTCTTCATAAATAGTTGAATTAAGTGAAAAACAGTGCTGTCTCAAATTAGTTTGGTTGATTTGTTTTTCACATTCTGAAAGCTTGTATCTCAGCTTCACCTGCTTCTACTTGGTTTTTATTCTTTTGATAAGCTTATCCCCTACTAAGCTGTGTTTCTTTGCAGCTTGATTGCAGTGTGTCAAAACTGCTGGGCTCTAATCATGAACCGCTTTTCACAGATTCAATTGCTTCCCGGTAGCTGAATACTTACATCCATCCACTGACTGTTACTGTCAGTATCCCGCTGCCTCCTCATGTGAGGTGTTCCCAAGCCCTTTTTACTTCAGCGGCTTAATGAGCACTTTGAGTGGTGAATACTATTTTCTCTGTGAGGATAGGGCCATGAATCCCTCAAGTCACCCTCTCCTCCCAAATTAGAGAGAGGAGGAAAAATTCCTGTCTCTCCTCCCTACTATTCTTTCTCCTGAAAGATCAAAAAATTCTCTCAGCCCATTCTAAACTAGCTATTACCAATCCTGCATCTCAATATCCTCCTCTCCAGCCTCCTGTTCAGAACCAAATGTAATTTCTGTAGAAGCAAACTGTGACAGCAGATCTGTCACACACCAAAGTGGCCAGAAAAGGGAAGCCCTTCCAGGACTGCAGAGTAGAAAAAATGAGTTGTGAACAAATAAGCCATTTACTTGCAAGCTTTTGTCTTCAAGATTTCTCTTTTACTTGTTTCTCAGATTATCTACTTTTCCCCTGAGACAGAGGAGGACTTTAAATCACATTTTCTGTCTTATTATTTTTAGTTTTGGGTATTGTTAGTTATATGGTGCTCTGCAATTTTAATTTCCTTCCTCATTTCCAGCTACCCCAGTCTATATGCTTCCACTGTGTACATACACATACACATACACATACACACACACATACACATACACATACACACACACACTCACGTCTTTTTCCCAAAGTGGAATCACACTATTCAGAATAGTCCTTAAATTACTGCTATCTACAATTAATATGTGGCATTGTGTCTATGCAATTGCTTCCAGCATAGGAACAATGTGCATGAGATTTGTAGATTGACTACCTGCATATACAGGCTGTCTCATTCAGTACTGTGTAAGATTGGGTAAATTACTTAGTCCTGGTTACCATTGCCTATTTGTACAATGGGGATGACAACACTTCACATGGTCATTGGAAGAATTCAGCATGACATATTAAACATTTAGCACATAGTATGCCAACTGGAAGGCAGCCAGAACATTTAAACTCTTCTTATGATTTATTTTAGCATTACTATTATTTAACATTATACTTCACTTACTAAACTGACTGTATCAATCAGGGTTTACTAGAGACAGATATAACACAAGATATACAACTGTATAAGAAATTACAAGATTAGCTTACAATGGTCAGCCACAAAGTTGAATAAGGGAGTGTGCAGAAGGTGTTTGCGTGCTAGAGGTTGAAGGGTCCAGCCCAAGGGCTGGAGCTTACTGCAGTGTCCCATGCAAGTCCATGTCAGGAGGCTGATGGGTCTATGACAGAACACTGAAGAATCTATGATGGGAGACTGAAAAGTCTATGACAAAGGCTGAATCCCAGCAAAATCCAAACAGTCTGTGCCAGAAGCCAGGAAACAATGTCCAAGCTGAAGACGAAGACTGGAGCTCCTCCGAAGAAGCAGCAAT
>RJWT010047305.1:0-11317 GCA_004365215.1 Cuniculus paca | reverse complement strand
CATGTGATGAAAGGTTCCACCCATCCCCTACCACCAGTGACCCCTTAGTGGAGCTGATCACAAAGGATAATTTCCAGCTTCCTCCCAGGAGTATGAAAGGAGTAGTTACAGACTCACCTTAACATCTTCATGCACCCGCAAAATGCAATCTAGAGGCCTTGCCGTGGGCACCGAGGCCCTATACACTCCCCTCCTCCCACTCTTTATTGCCCATCAGCATCACGGTGCTCTGTCCACAGAAGCTCCAGATTCTGCTCAGACACCAGATATAATCTGGCCTCCATACCTGCCTTTGCCACCTGTTCTGTGCCTGCTGCAGTCACCCCATGGACATCCAAAGGCCCTGCTCCTCCATGTCTGCAGTCTTTGCTCAGTCACCTCCACAGAAAGTCCCTTCCTAACGCCTAGCTAGAGTTGCACTCCATCTCCTCACTTTGCTTAAATTTTCTTCATGGCACTGATCATCACCTAATGTCAGAGTATAATTTCCAGAGTCAGAAACCTGACTCTCATACAAGCATCTAGCTGGATATGTCAGTGATTTATCCAGTTAGTGAGGGGATCAGCAAGATGACAGACTGGCTCAAAATGGGGAGGAGAAGCTGATATACGTAATCAATGAGAAGACTGCTAGAGAAGATTGTTACGTACACACTAAATTGTTTAATGTCCTATAGGACAATAAAACCACAACCTTTGGGGTTATCTTTTCTTCCAGACACAAATCATTTGCACTTCCACTGGACAAAAATCACTTGCAGCTTATCAATCTTCTTTAACAGTTCACTTCTTAGAGACTGAGCCCTAATCAATAGTAAATAATAAGTCAACAAAGTTACTCTCCTGGAACAGCGCTGTCTGAAGGATTCTCCCTAAGAAGAAAGACAAGACATTCTATGTCTGTACTATCCAGTGTGAGCACCCCTGCTCCAAATGGCACTTTCACTTTCTTTTTTTCTCTCTCTCCCTCCCTTCCTTTCTTCCCTTCTTTTCTCCCTTCCATTCTTCCTTCCTTCCTTTCTTTTTGTGGTTCTGGGAATCAAATCCAGGATCTCATACATGCTAGGCAAGCACCCTATCACTGAGCCATATCCCCAACCTTGCAGTTTGGCTCTTAACATACAATTGGTGAGACTAAGAAACAGAATTTAATTTAAAATTGTGGAAATTAATAGATTATATTTATTCACATATTAATATTATATACAATTTAATATTAATACGCAGTACAAACAATGTAATATATAAAAATTATTTGATATGTAAATATAAAGTTTACTATGTTAACTATATTTAATTTAATTAATATAACATTAATAAATTAAAGTGGCTAGCAGCTACCACATTTGACAGCTCAGCCCTAAAAAGTCAGATGACAATTAGGCAGCTTGCTAGACAATGTTGTACTTGAAAGAGACTTATTTTCATGTTTTAAATGATTTTTCTTAGTGCTAGCATGTTATGATATGCTTGCTTGTTTGTTTATTGTTTGTGTTCCTTCTAGAAAGCAAGCCTCATGGTAGTAGGGCTTGGCTTTGTGTTCCATGGTCTGCCAGCCCTTAGAAGGGGCTCACAGCTGGTGCGCAATCAATAATTGTTGAGTGAATAAATAAACATAAAGTGGCTGGAGTCTTATGAGAAACCAAAGCAGCCAGGGACTGCCCGTGGGAAGTCTGGCTGACGAGCTTCAGCGGGAGTGACGCCTGGTGTTCAGTTGCAAGTGGTTTTCTTATTTGTAAAGTGCTCCCCTGCGGCTAACCACACCCCTTCCCTGGAGTGCTGAATGTGGTTAATGGGTCTTTGGGAAACGGAGGTGCTGGGGGCAGGGTGGGTAAGGAGAGTTCTAGGGAGGGTGGTGATGAAGTGCTGGGGGTGAGGGGAACTGAGTTGGGTACAGACAGACAGAGCCAAGACAGACAGGAGATTCCCCAGAGGAAGGGCCATGCTTCCTGGGGATGCTCAAACTACTGGGAGACCTTCAGCCCCCAACAGTTAAGGACAGATGGACTCTCGTCAGTTGCTTTGATGGTGAATAATCAGGTGGGCTAAATGCAGTAACAAATGCTTCCACAATCTCATGCTTGGACAGAGTAAATCCAAGGGACATTGTGCTGGCTTTAGGGAACATGGTTTAGGGCAATGATGGGAAACTTTTAGAGACCAGTGCTCAAACTGCAACCCAAAACCCACTTATTTATTGCAAAGTGCCAACGCGGCAATTAAACATGAAGACTGAGGTTTTAGTTTAGAAAAAAGTAATTCATACATTAACATCTTTTGTCTTAGAGAAAAGCAGTTAACGCATGTGCCATAGGTGTCCCACCACTGGACTAGGGAGTGGGGCCCACTCCTCATCTATCTGGCAGATAGGAGGTACAGTTGATGTCACCCAGCTGTCACTTTTCCCTGCCCTTGGGCTACATGGCGCCTGCATTTCCTGTGGGAGTGTTTACTTGGGGAATTTACCAGCGTCCAGTGCTGACTGCAGAGAAGCCAAGAGGCCCGAGGCTGAACCCCCTTTCCCAGGGCCCCTTTAGCGCCTTGTTCATTTCTCTCTACTTAGCCTCACATTCTGATGTCTATAACACATGTGCCTGCCAGGCTGGGCCATGTCTTCCCTGAGGTGGGGAAATGAGTGGGACTTATTTCTGTCCAAACTCCTTTTGCTCTGCATTTCTGGGCCACATGGAAGATACGGCCTATCCTGAGACTAGCAAAGGTGGCATTAGGGAGTGGCACAGGACTTGTCTGGAAGCCTCCTTGGATGCCATAGGTGACTGAGGATTGTAATTTGAGTGAAAAAATGACTTGTTCTGTCTTTTTCCCAGGCTGGTCACCAAGTTCCCCAACGAATGAGATTATAAAACTGCCATTCCTGGTGGGGCAGGAGGTTAGGTGTGGCAAAGTGACTGTCAATCACAGAGATCCAAGGCACATGTGCCAAGCCCTGCACCTGGCAGCAATCAGGGAACCCTGGCTGCAGTTCTTCTGGCAAGAAATCCAGCGGGTTTTTGCTAGGGTGGACCAAATCTGATGTCAGAATGGGGGGGCGGGGTTTAAAAGACAGCTGCTATTCACCTTTTTGCCACAGTTCTCTCTCTTTCTCAGGGCCTGTTCTGCACTCTGCAGATCATATTTCTTTTCCTACCTTTAATCAATGTAAAACCTTGTTACCTTTTGCATGTGTCTTGAGCAATTCTTTGGTCAGGACATCACAAACATGGAAAAAATTTTCTAGGCGTCCGCAGCATCATAGGACCTGGGTAATAGTGGCTCCCTGAAGGCAGAATGTCAGAGATGAGGGGTCCTTAGCAGGGAAATGGTCCTGCTCCTCACTGAGCAGAGGACAGCCATGGGCCTGCTGAGGGCCATGGTTGAGCTGGACCCTGAATCAGTATCTTCTGACTTCCAGGTATGGAGTCCCCTCCACCTCCCCAACTGCCAAAATCCCCATTAAATGTTCCTGCTCTTTGGACTTGTCCACTGGGTCCTCCCTGTCTAGTCCCTACCATCACAAGGGCTCAGATGAAGCAGGAGGAGAAAGGTGTTGGAAGTGAAGAGGCTGCAGGATCTCCATTCTGGGAGGGAGAGAGCCGGAGGTTCTGTCCATGAGATCTTTATCTCTGGGGGTGGCCCCAGGCCACCCCACTGTTGGAGATGAGGAACTTGGGCAGGGTGGTCAGCATTGGTCTTGCTGTGCCTGAGGCTGTCCTTGGGGCCCCAGGGAACCACTTGGCCATACTTTCTTGGGTGTGCACTACACACTCTCCTCCCACCCCTGGGAATTCCCTCATCCTTCTCCCTTTCCATCTAACAGGGAAATCCTCCAATATCAGAGCAGGAAGTCCTTAGAAACGGCCCAGCCCCTCATGTTATAGGTGGTAAAAGAGACACCAGAGAGGATTTGGTGCTTGCACTTGGCCCACTCTGATAGGCAGAGCTGAGCTGGACTGTAGCCCAAGGTCTTGAGTCAGCCAGGGCTCGTTATCTTATCTGCTTTATCTTGTCTTAGCTCATTAAGGATGAGGGGCTAGACAGACAGCACCCAGATGAGATCTTCCAGTCAACCTTGGAAGAGCTCTTGGCTTGAACGGGGTGTCACCTGAGAGAAGCCCCTCCCTGTCCCCACCCCTTTCCCAAGCCCAGATGTGTACTCCATGCCTGGCTGGCACCCCATCCAGCCCTCTTGGCTGGATGGATGGTGTGTGAAGTCTCAGGCCACAGTCCAGGCCACAGCACTCCTTTAGGGAAGAAACTCCACAGAACTTTGCTTCTAGCATCAGGGAGGATGGTCAGAAGAGGTCATTTGGGATTTCATGGTGTTCTCTAGAAAGAAAGACTGACACAAAACAGGAGACAACATTTGCAAATGATATACCTGAAAAGAAAGAGAAAGAAAGAAAGACTGAGAGAGGAAAACGCTTGAGATTGGAACCAGGGAAGAAGGAGCAGAGGCAATGATTGAGGCCTCTTGTTGGCACAGGTAGAGGAGAGGGTGTATTTGGACTTCCCACAGGAAGTCTTCCTAAAACCTAAAGCTTAACTTTAGGTTTTCTGAGAGCAGAGGCAAAACTCAGAAGGCTCTTAGTTCACTCAGTCTCTCTCTCTCTCTTTTTAATTCAAAGAGAATAAAAATAAAACAAAACAAAACAGAGTAAAACACAACAAAGCAGATCAGAACAGAACACTGCAAGCAATACAGGTCTTCAAAACATAACAACAATAAATTAACAATGGCTACCCTAGTGTCTCTTGTTTTCTTTGAAATGGTTGTTCATACATTCACACACAAGAAACTCAAGCAAAACAAAATAATATAAAACCAGCTAAAACAAAAGTCACTCAGTCTCTTATGGGTAAGATGCTCTTGTTTTGTCACAGAAACCCAACTCGAGCCTAGGCTGAGGGGGAGGGGAGGTATTGGACAGCTATGAGGCTTCCTGTGTCCCTAAATCGAGGGAAGGCCTTTCTCATGTCACAGGATCATGTTCCTGTTGAGGAGTGCAGCCTAGATTCCCTCCTCCTCCTTCATGAACTCTGTTCTCTAACAGCTTCCTCTACCCTAAGGACATAGTGCAGACCACTCTCCAACGACCCACTTCTGGGTCTTGCCTTTAGAGACAGGCTGTTCTGCTTTTCCCAGCTCAGTGAGGAAATTCGAGTCCTTAAAAAAGGACTCAAATTGATCTGGGCAAGGTCAGGTGCCCAAACCATGGGGTGCTGGGAACTATCTGCAGAGAACAGAACGTGTTCATGGCCCAAACCATGGGGTGCTGGGAACTATCTGCAGAGAACAGAACAAAAAATCAGGGATCCAGAGCACCTCCTTCAAGGGAGCCTGCTCTCACTGGTTGACGCAGAAATTAGTAAGCCTTACTAGTGTCTCCTGCACACCATGCCTGTCAGGGGTAAGCCATGATTAGCTTCAGACTTAGGTGGTCATAGTTGTTGTTGTTGCTATTGTTTTTTGGTACTGGGGATCAAACTCATGACTTCATCCTTGGCAGGCAGGCGCTGTGCCGCTGAGCTATATCCCCAGCCCTGATCATAGTTTTAACCAAGGAACAAAGCAGAAGGCAGGAAGCTTTTATGGCTTAAAAGGGAGACAGATAGTGTGCTCTGTGATGGGAGAGGCTCCAGAATCGGGGTGAGGGAACAGAAGTTGAAAAAGGTGAAATGGAGCTGTGAGCTGAGTGCGGAACCATAGAAGGCAGGGGAATGACACGGTTGGACTTGTCTAGTTCTGTCCTGCGAGCCTGGTGTAGGCTGTCTGGCCTATAGCGCCAGTTCCGTTCAAAAATAACCCTTCACTTCTGCCTTTCCCCAAGCCCCGGCAACCACCATTCTGCTTTATCTCTTTGAATTTGACTACTCTTTCTATATAAATAGAATCACACAGTACTTGTCTTTTTGTGGCCGACTTATGTTATTTAGCATAATGTTCTTAAGGTTCATTCATTGGGCTGGAGTTATAGGTCAGTGGCACAGTGTCTGCCTGGCAAGTGCAATGTCTTGAACTCAATTCCTGGTATAAAAACAAATTCGTTCATGCTATAGCATGTGCAGGACTCCTTTGTTATTAAGTCTGGATAATAGTCCATTGTGTGTATATTGCATGTTATGCTTAACTGCTCAACCAGCACTGGGCACTGGGTTGTTTTTACCTTTTTGCAGTTGTGAATAGTGCTATGAATATGGGTGTGCAAGTATCTCTTTGAGATTCTGCTTTCAACTCTCTTGGGTCTACCTGGAAGTGAAATTACTGTGTCATCTGGTAATCCTATGTTTATTTTTTTTGAGGAAATATTGTCTTGTTTTCTGCAGCAGCTGCACAATTTTTTGCTCTCTCCAATAATACAGAGTTCCAGTTTCTCCAAATCCTCAACAACACGTGAGGGTTGTCAATTTCTGCGTCTTTGATAGTAGCCATCCTAATGGGTGCAGGGTTTCATGCATACACTTTTAAAAGGGATAACAACGTCTCACCTCTGATGGCTGCTTTGCCCCATCCTCAAAGCTAGAGCTAATGTGGGAGAGGTCCCTTACCTAGATGCAGCACACAGTAGGACTGCAGTCACCAACTCCCTTCCTCCTTCCCTTCCTTTCATCTTGCCTGGACAGCCTTGAAGGTAGGATGGACCACACACACCTGCTGTGACATGCAGCAGAATGAAACCCCTTTCTTCCAGAGACAGAACCTTGCAGATGGAAGGAAATAGCCCAAGAGAAGCAGAAGGCTATACCTGTACTAAGTTTTGAGGTAGGAGTGTTTGAATGAGCTGCTGTTGAGAAGTATATTAGTCAGCTTCCCGTTACTGTTATGGTTTAGATCTAGATGTCTTCTCAAAGCCTCATGCACTCATACATGGGGCTTTGGGGAGGTGACTGGATCATGGGGTGTGATAATCGTCAGTGATTAGTCCACTGATGAGTTTATAGGTGATTTGTTGTGAGGAGGTGGGCTCAGGTGGGAAGAGGTAGGTTATGGAGAAACTAGATCTTTGCTTACTGTTGGAAAGGTTTGGCCCGGGAGAGTTTAATCTCTTCAGTGCTCTGCCCTTCATGCTGTCTGCTTCTTGTCTCCCATGCCACGAGCTGCCTTCCTCTGCCATGCCCTCTGCATGCTGCTCTGCCCTGAAGCCAGCTGACTATGAACTGAAACCTCTATAAACTAAGCCAAAATAAACTTCTCTTCTTTTAAATTGTGGATGTTGGGTAATATGTCTCAATGATGAGAAAAGTGACAAAGACATCAATTTACAAAGACAAAAGGTTTATTTTGGCTCATAGTTTTGGAGGTTTCAGTCCAGAATGGGTCGGCCCTGTTGCTTTGTGCCTGTGTTGAGGCAGAACACCATAGTAGGGGCACAAGGTGGAATAAAAAGCTCCTTACCTCATGGCCATGGAGTGAAAGAAAGAGAGAAGGGTCAGGTTTGGGGTTCCAATATCCCCCTTAAGGGCATGTCCCAGTGACCTAAGAGTGATGGTGAACTTTACAGAGCTTCCGGTGACACAAACAGCCTGCTGTGGCATGTGTGCCATAGGTTTGCCATCGCTGACCTAAGATCTCCCATAAGGCCCCACCTCTTAAAGATTTTATCGCCTCCTGGTAGTGACAAACTGGGGATAAAGTCTTTTAACTCATGGGTCTTTTGGGAACCATTTCACATATAGACAATAATAATAAGAGTTTCCCTTCTATTGATTCCACAAGCAGTTCCAGTGGGATTTCAGTAGACTCAAGACTTACCCACACCCCACCTACCCCACCAGCCATATTGTGCCTTCCTCAGCACCTGGGGTGCCCCTACCTTCTGGCTCCTTCTCCACCCCTATGTACCACTCCCTCTTTCTTGAAACTGTTGGTGGCTTCTTGACATCTGGCTTTTTTGCTTTCTCTTCTTTTCTCAGGCCGTTGCTCTGTGTCATCTCTGATTCTTTTTCCAGTTCCTGAAGTGTTTCTAATGGACAGGCCTTGGCAGATTCCTGTACCTGATGTCCTTGTCATGCAAACCTGCTATCATGAGCCCAGAAAAGGGCTATAAATTCAGTAGTTGAAGGGGTGACCAGCCTTGCATCATCCATGATTACTAGTGCCCCTAGAGAGGAGCCACTCTGCCCTCTAACCTTGCTCACTTTAGATAAAGCAGCAGCTGCTCCTTTCTGGCTAAGCTGAATTAATTCAAACTCCCAGAGGCACCTGGGCATTAAGACGACAGTAGTCAATGGCATCAGGCAAAGGTGTCAGGGTTCCTTCCTGCATCTTGTTTTGTGATGGAGACAGATATGGATCCACCTGACTCCTGCACAAAAAAGGAAGGGAGACAGAGGTGGGAAGGGGCGTTACTGTCACTATAAAAGACTGTGCAGGAGAGAGGTGCCTGTTCGTTGCTAGGGAGCTCAGAGGAGGAGGACATCAATCCAGCTTTAAGGTGAGACTTCAGTAGACTCGACAGCCTCACTGGGGAGATAAGCCTATGTGACTCCCACATGGAAACAAACCAAAGGCAGTATGTTCTCAGAGGCACCAGCAATATAGACAAAGGCTTTGGGTGTGGGAGGAAGAAGGCATTTTTTTTCCTACTTGGATGGAGATTGGTGCTGAGATTGCCTGTGGGGAGCAGAGTTTGAGCCACATCCCAGCAGGATGGAAGCAGGGATGAAGAGGAAACAGAAGGGTTAGGGAAGACCGTGAAGAGTCCCAGGGGTAGGAACCTGGGCAGGTGATCGAGGGCGGCTGGAGTCTTGGTGATAGGGAGCCACAGAAAGTTCTTAGGGAGTGGAGTGATGAGATGGCCGTAGGCTGTGATCGACAAGTTGCTTCTTAGGGCAGTGTTGGGACTGCCACTAGCTGAAAGTGTTCTATTTGGGGAAAGGGAAATCCAATCTGTGTGGACTCATGAGCAATAATTTCCAGGCTAGTGAGGCAGGAGGAAGTCTAACGTTTTGCAATGCAATTGCCTGAAGCATTGTGCACTGCTCCTGTTAGAGGATTCGCAATTTTTCTAGAGATGCCATTTTAACTTAGTTTCCCGGAGCTCATACAACTGAATATTTGATGCTTTAAAAATGAATTGGAAAATCTCACACAAGGTAGAGAAAGCTATTATTTCAATCTTCTTGGCTCTGGGGTAGCCTGTGTGTCTAGTGACTGGAGAGGCTGGGAAAAGACAGGTAGAAGAGCTGGGTTGGCTGGAGGCAGTGCGGCGTCACTTTGTGGATGTATCCAGGCTGAGAGTCACAAGTGGAGATATCGATAGACTGTTGTGTTTAATGAACTTGATGCTTCAGATACAGGCTGGGGAGTGTATTAGACAGTATTCTAGTGGTAGAGTTTCTGTTTTGTCTTAATGGGGTGACACCTGTGTTAAGGTGTGTTAACAGTGAGAGGAGAGGTTGAAATTTGGGAAAGGAACAGGCAGGGCCAGGGTTAAGGACAGAGGTGGCAGGATCACCTTTGGTTCCAAAAGATGTTGTACACAGCTAGATGACATAGAGAGCACACGGTTCATCTCATTTGTTGCTTTGGTCTCTTAATATCATATTCACTTCCCATTTCTCAATGTAGTACTCATACTTACCTTTTAAAATTAGTTTTTAAATCATAAGTAATACATGCATGCAGTAAAACAAAATGTGCACAGTTCAGAAAGGACTAAAAGATGAAAACTGAAAGTTTGCCTTGTCTTTCTCCAGTCTGTCTTCCTAGAGGTAACTGCTTTTTATCATTTTCTCAGAAATTCTTCCAAATGTTTTTTAATGCATAGACCAGTGTGTACATGCATAACATTTAAAAATGGACATCTGGGATCCTACTGTGTATACTGTTCTGCACTTGTATCTTTCACTCAGCGCTGTATCTTGGAGCTATTTCCTTATTAGCGTACATAGAGATAGCTCATTCCATTTCAAGAGCAGGATGGTGTTCTATGTGAGGACAGAGCAGAGCTTTTTCAAACATTTCTTTATGGCATGGACTTTCTATTGCTTCCTATCTATTACCATTAAAAATAATACTTTAGGGCCATGGATGTGTCTCAGTGGAAGAGGGTTTGCCTAACATGGGCAAGGTCCTGGGGTTCAACCCCCAACATTGAAAAAAATAATATTCTAATGCACCTTTTAATGTGTCCATTTTTGTGCACAGATGGAATTATTTTTGTATATTTAATTCTTAGGAATAGAAATTATTGGAATTAAAGACTATGGATAGAGGGTTCCCCAATTTATGATGGTTTCAAGTAATCATTTTTCCATTCTCTCGTGGTGTAAAAATGACACTCATTTGGTGGAGGCCATATTTCAAAGCTGATTTTTGCTAGCGATACATGCTACAGTACCCTTGGGATGCTGGGCAGTGGTAGTGAAGTGCAGCTCTCGGCACGAGATCAGGATACAAAACAACAGATGCTCCCCAGTACACCGTGTTGCTAAGCTATGATGTTTGGTAGGTAAAGTGCATTGAATGCATTTTTGACTTAGGGTATTTTCAACTTACAATGAGTTTATTGAGCCATAAGCCCTACCATTAAGGTGAGGAGAATCTGTATACTGTATATTTAAAAGTGTGGTAGATAATGTCAAATTGCTCTTTGAAGAAGTTATATAAATGTTAATACTGTTAAACTTGGGTAGTAGACACACAGCTATTCATTTATAACTTCTTGTATTTTATCATGTGCTTGGGTACTTTATTCACATGCTCATGATGTCACAATATTTATAGTCCCACAGGTGATAAAGGAGCATGCCCTCATTTTGCCCACAAGGTATTACAAAAAAATGTTAATTTTTGCCCATTTGAAGGGTAGAAAATGGCATACCTTACTACTTTAAATGCATTTATTTAATCATGAGGATATTTGATCATTTTTTCAGTGATTTGCTTTTTCCTCTTCTAATGAGGTATCCCTCTTCAATGCTACCAAATATTTCATTTGAAATATTTCATTTCATATGAATGCATATGCCTTCATTTACTTGTCAGTTATTTATATCGTTTCTGAGCAACTGTGAGTATTTTCATACAAGAAGTTTTCTATTCTTTCTCCTTTTAGACTTTTTTTTTTATTTTAAAGAGAAAAAACAAATGAATAAAATCTTTTAGACTTCCTTTCATGCACCATTCCAGAAGATGAATTGCTGGGTCAACAGTGTGAACATTTTTATGACTCAATACATATTGTCAAATGGCTTGCTTGAGGGATGCTACAATCTGTAATGCCCCCAATCTGTAATACCCTTATCGGCACTGGGTATTCTTAATAAAAATCGATTTTTGGGGGGCTAATTTTATAGGTAAAAAATGAGATCTTAG
>RJWT010047304.1:0-11326 GCA_004365215.1 Cuniculus paca | reverse complement strand
CTTTCTCTGAACAGCTGCGGAAAGAACTGAGATTTTTGGTTTTAAAGGTTTTCTTACCTCACTAGTAGGTTTTGACCTCATCAGAAGTACACTGGAACTGTTCTGCTAGTTCTTTTCCCAAAAAAGGCACCCAAAGTCTTACATCCTAAAGTTCTTAGAACTTCACACAGTTGTGCAATGGTTAAAAACCAAGCAGGAAACCCAGCCGAGGGCTCTCTGGAGTGGGGTGGGGCCGCAGGTTGGCTGTGTGCTAGCTGTTATTGCTTAACAAGGCCAAACACTCAGCACTCCCTGCCACGAGGTGCAGTAATTACATAGTAAATACTAAGGGCTGTGCACCTTCCCTTTCTGAGGACAAGAGTAGCAACCTGCAATCTCTGTAGTTAAAGCTATGTGGATTCAAGTATTAATGCTTTTCAGCCCGGGGTGAAAACCAACCCACTGCTAACCTTGTCTTGTGGGAGTTAGTGGCCCAGATAATTAAATTTGTGAATAGACAAAATTACTTTGAAAAGTTCTGAAATGAAGCCAAATATTACTATTTATGTTTGCATGTTATGGTTCATAATTTGTCTTTATTGCTGTTGGAGGTGAAAAGATGTTGGAACCAAGTCTGTGGAACTGACAGGGAGAAAGACCCCTACATAAATATGTGTACCATTTCTGTCACTCACTGCAGTCCCAAACTCCACTGAGTCATTTCAAGTGAGTCAGAGAATTTTAAAAACTGGGCTTTTAGTCTATAGAGATGGTTAAGAGTCTCAAAGCAAATATAAAAGGATCCTAATGTTAAAAGACTTCATAGATACTGAGGTAGATTTTAATGGTTAAGAAGGATTGATTCTAGACCTACAGTCTGCCAAAAAATAAATAAATAAAAAAAATACACACCAACAGTTTGCTGCACTAATACATATCTGGAAGCTGATGGCCACCATTTTGAGTACTTGTAATTGTAGAGGTCAAATGTAACTTGTATTAATCTCATGATATCTCAGTAAATTTAGTGTTACATTACTTATACAAGTTTTCTTTTCCTGATGCATACATTTTTTTTCAGACTCTATATATACCTATACATCTAGCATTGCACTGGTCATTGTGGAAGAATAAAAACGCATATGACTTACCCTCTCTCCAAGGATTTTATAATCTGATAAAGAAGCCAGATCCAACACATATGAAACTACCTGATTAAGCACAAAACAACATGGTACAGGATTCTTATATGATAGCAACTCAGTCTTCCATTAGCCCCCACTGCATCCATGGTCTGGGCTAAGGATTTACAGGTCTCCCTTGCTTTGACCACTAGTTTATTTCACCATCAAGAACATGATGCAGCTGTACAGATTTTAGTTTATTAAATCCCAGGGGCAGGAGTGATCAATTACAACCCAATCAGAACTAGTCAACAGAACCAATGAGACTCTAGTTTTCTACTGGAGTAGATATGAACTTATATATGGCAGAAATAGTCTTCTTTGGTAAAATTAATAGCTGAGTTAGAAAAAAAATTAAGAAATAGATACCACTTAAGGGATTCAGGTATGCAGGTGGGCTTCTGTGGTTCTGTAATAAAAGGAAATAAGACTCTAACAAAGCCTGCCATCCAGACTCTTTAAGTATGTGGTTGGAGGGTGGGCTCCTGGTCCAGTGGATTACATGATTTCTGGTGCCTGATGCTGACTATTGAGAGTAATAGCATCCTGCATCTCAAATGCTGTCAGGGTGACTCACAGACAGTGGACCCCCCCACATGGGAACTTCTGCATCTGTGGACTCACCTGTGAACTGAACCCTATTCCCCCCCAACAGTTGTGTCTATACTGAATATGCATAGACTCATTTTTGGCATCATTCCCTAAACTATATAGTATAGCAACTACTTAGATGACATTTGTGCAGAATTAGGCATTACAAGTAATCTAGAGATGATTTAATACATGGGCGGTTGTGTCAAGGTTATAAACAAATACTGTGGAACTTGAGCATGATTTTGATATTCATGGGGGTCTTGTAACCAATCCTTGGCAGATACCAAAAGATGATGGTATCTTTTCTGCAGGGTGATGGTAGGAGAATAGAAAATAATAGACTTGAGACTTCAAGTTTTACAGAACAGATTGATAGACTGCTTTGAGTTTACTTGCTAATTAATGTAGTTTTAAAAAATATATATGTGGAGAATTTGATCTGAGATTGATTATATCTTGGCAGGGACTATGGTGAGGAGTAGCTATTCCTTACCCACTTCAGGCTTCAGCTTCTGATAACCACATATCTACTTGTTATCTATGCTTAATCCAATTAACTTTGATTTTTTTAGTGTTCTAAAGACCTATTTTAAAGTTCAATACAGTTTTGACTTCAATATCTGGCCACATGGCTGAACGTATAACCTTTAAGTTCAACTTTACTTGCACTAAATAAGGATAACAACACCTACCAGGTTACTGTAAAAATTAAAGAACATTTTGTAGGGTTGCATCATTAGTTTCCCTTTCCCCATCCCTGTCTCATCATTATCCTTTTTCCACCCCAAAGGTAATATGAAAATGTTTGCTGAATTGAAATGGATAACCTTTCCCCATCCACTCTCCAATTTTAGCTTCTTTGGTGACAACATATTTTGGAATTATAAATTCAATGACTATAGTCTACCTTAAATTTGGTTGCCTGGAATTGCCAGAGATGCTTAAATCCTTTTGCTTTTCCCTTCCAATTCCTTTTGTTGGGGGGGTGGGACTCAGGGCCCATCCTTACTCTCTTTCTGAATCCAAACTTCCTGGGCTCTCCTCAGATGGTGATGGCTTTGGCCTCACTCAATCTCACTTCAGACTTTCCTTTTTCTGATGTCCTCTTCAATCTCCTTCTTCAGAGTACTCTAGTTTTCTTTGTAGATGCTTTCACTTCATTGGTTAGTTTAACTCCTAGATATTTCATTTTTCTTGATGCTTCTGTGAATGGTTATCTTTTCATATTTTCCTTCTAAGTTCATTATTGGTATACACAAATGCTATTGATTTTTGTGTGATTTTGTATACTGCTACATTGTGGGAGTTGGTTACAAATTCTAAGGGTTTTTTGGTGTAATTCTTTGGGTCCTCTATGTATTGTATCATATCATCTGCAAATAATTTCAGTTCTTCCTTTTCTATATGTATGCCTCTTCCTTCTTTCTCTTCTTTCTGCCTATTTGCTTTGGCTAATGTTTTGAGTTCTATGTTGAATAGAAATGGCGATAGTGGGCATCCTTGTCTTGTTCCTAATTTTAGTGGGAATGCTTTTAGTGTTCCCCCATTTAATATGATGGCTGTTGGTTTGTCACAAGTAGCTTTTATCAAATTCAGGTATGGTCTTTCTATACCTACTTTTTTCAGGGTTCTTATCATGTAGGGGTTTTGGATTTTGTGAAAAGCCTTGTCTGCATCTATTAATAGCATCATGTGGGCTTTGACCTTGCTTCTGTTTATGTGATATATTACATTTATTGATTTGTGTATGTTGAATCATCTCTGGAATGAAACCTACTTGGTCATGATGTGTGATCTTTTTGATAATGTGTTGCATTCTATTCACTAATATCTTATTAGGATTTTTGCATCTATGTTCATTAAGGAGACCATTATAGACCCCTGGCCTATAGTTTTCTTTTTTAGTTGAGTCTTTATCTGGTTTTGGAATCGGTGTGATGCTGGATTCCATAAATGAATTTGAAAGCATGTTGTCCCTTTCAATTTCTTTCAAGAGTTTGAGAAATATGGGTGGTATGACATCTTTAAATGTTTTTGTAGAATTCACCAGTGAATCCATCAGGTCCTGGGCTTTTTTTTTTTTTTTGGTAGATTCTTTATTACTGTGAATTTCATTGGTTCTCATTAGGTTCAGAACTTTTGTGTCTTCTTGGGTTAGCTTTGGTAATCTGTATGAGTACATGCATCTTTCCATTTCCTCAAAAATTTCTAATTTGTGAGAATATAGTTTTTCAAAGTTATTATCTATTGTCTGGATTTTAACAGTGTCTGTTATGACTTCTCCTTTTTCATTTCTGATTGCACTAAGCGCACCTCTCTTTCTCTTGATAAGTTTGGCTAAGAGTTTATCTGCTTTGTTTAGTCTTTTGAAGAATCAGCTCTTTGATTCATTGATTCTTGGTATTTTTTTGTCTCAATTTTATTGACTTTTGTTCTAATCTTTATGATTTCCCTCCTTAATTTCAGTTTGGGCCTCGACTGTTGTTTCTCAAGTATCTTGAGGTTCCTTAAGAGGTTATTTATTTGAGCTTCCCTTGTCTTCCTAATGTGAGCACTTCCTAATGTGATTGCAATAGACTTCCCTCTTACAACTGACTGCTTTCATAGTGTCCCAAAGATTCCAGTGAGTTGTACGGGCATTGCCATTAACTTCCAAATGTTTAAAAATTTCTTCTCTAGCCCATTGGTTGTTTAGGAGTATGTTATTAATTTTCCAGGTGCTTCTACATTTTCTGTGATTTCTTCTGTCATTGATTTCCATTTTCATTGTACAGTGGTCTGATAGTACACACAGGGTGATTTTAGTGCTATCCTAAAGCAGGCTTTGTGCACTAGTATATCATGTATTTTGGAGAAAGTATTGTGTGCTACAGAAAATAATGTACACTCTGTTGTAGTGGGGTAGGATACTCTGTAGAAATCTGTGAAGTCCATATGCTTAAAGGTGTGGTTCGGCCCTGATATTTACTGATATTTTGTTTAGCTGATCTTTCTCTTTGTAAAAGTGGGGTATTAAGACTCCCCTAATATAATTATATTAGCATTTATTTGACCTTTTATGTTCAGCAGTATTTGTTTTATGAAGATAGGTGCTCCAGTATTTGGTACATAAATATTTAAAAAGGTTATTTCTGCTTGCTGGGTTATTCTCTTAAATAGGATGTAGTGATCTTGTCTCTTCAATAAATTTTAGCTTGAAATTTACCATGTCTTGAGATTAAAATTGCTACTTGTTTTGGGAGTCCTGGTGCATAAAATATTGGTTTTCAACCTTTGATTTTTAGTCTATGATCTTTTTTTGATTAGATGAGTTTCTTGAATGCAACAGTTGAATCTTGATTTTTGATCCAGGCTGCCAATCTGTTTATTTGGAGAGTTAAGGCCATTAATGTTGAGAGATTATTATTGAGATGTGTTGATCATTTACTATCATCATACTCTTTTTTGGTTACTCCTTTGTTTTTCTTTTCCTGATATTTTTATTGCTTCCTATGCATTGTCTTTGTTTAGTGTTTTCATTTCATCTGGTGAACTTTATTGGTTTTATTGTTTCTGTCTAGAATATTCTTGGGTATTTTCTGGATTGCTGGTTTAGTGTTCACATATCTCTTGAGCTGGTCTTTTTCAAGAAATGTCCTTTTTTTTCTCCACCTATTTTGTTCAGTATGTTTATCTGGGTTGGAAGTTATTCTTAGGACTTGAATACTCCACTCCAAGCTCTTCTTGCCTTTAAGATTTGTGCTGGGAAGTCTGTTGTAATTCTAATGGGCTTACCTTTATATGTGATTTTTTTGTTTTTCTCTGACACCTTTAAAAATTTTTTTTTTTTTTTTTTGGCTATCTGGCAAGTTAATAAGAATATGCTTTGGTGAGCTTCTTTTTTTCATCACACTTGCTTGGTGTTTTGGAAGCCTCACTTGTACGTTGAGCTCTTTTCTCATACTTGAGAAATTTTCTGTTAAGATTTCTATGAAAATATTAACAATTCCATCTGTATTATCTTCTACCTTTTCTGTAACTCCAATTAGCCTTAGGTTGGTCATCTAGTAGCTGTTGGATGACCTTTTCTTCTCTCTTTCTCTTTCTGTCTCTATTTCTGTTTCTCTCAGAGTTTCTTCAAGTATTTGTCATTTTGTCCTCAATTTCAGAGAGTCTATCTTCACATTGGTCATTTCTGTAATTAATGAATTCTATACTGTTTTTTAATTTCAGGTATTTTTGTCTGATATCTTTTTGAGTATTTATATCTTTGGAAAATTTGTCATTCATGTTTTGAACTATTTTGGTCCGCTCTTTCATTTTTTTTAAACCTTATTTCCCTTGAATCTATTTCGGGCATTTTGAGTGCTATTTCTGTGAAATTTTGGTTCAACTCCTCTAGTTTTTTTCACCTCTTCTATAACCTTTTCAAAGAGTATTACTACCTGGTATGTGCTTTCTTTTCTATTTGTGCCCTCTTGATCTGCCCTCAGAGAGTTGAGAGACCTTTGGGGTCTTCTAGTGCCTTGCTTCCCCATGATCCCATGTGTATGTATGTTCATTTTTTATTATGACCCTAAAAATTCCAGATATTGGCACAGAGAGAAGGCCAGTTGTCAGCCATTACTATGTTATCTTGGCTATAACAGTAAATTCAATAAAAACAATGACATCAAATATCAACTGGATATTGATAAACCCTAGAAACCACTCATGAATGGCCCTAACCAGAACAAAGACTATGATTTTAGTGGAGACAATTAGGCCACCCATTTAATGATGAAAGTACTTCAGACCACAAATTTCTGCTAGATGTACGATGTCTGGATAGCCTACATACGGTGCTAAAGCTCAAACAAGTGGCATCACTAAACTAAATACCTTCTTCTTCTGGACCAACCCCTTTGACTATAACACACTCCAGACCTGACTTCTCATAATGGAATACAGACCCTTTAATCTGCCTGGTCTGATCCTGTGCTTTCCAGGGAATCACAGGAGATTCGTGTTTATTCTCACCCTTCGAAGCCTATCTCTCAAGGCTGTCTCTCCCTTGGTTTCCATGGTAGGGTACTATCAGTCCAGAAGTGAAACGGTCTGCTTGGGTGTTGGTCTCTTTTTCAGTTAGGTCAGGCTATTGGTTGTCACCTCTGTTGCCCTGCACTGTGGAGACCCCTTGAGCAGGGTTTTGTCAGTTGAGGCACTGTGTGTGGTCCTGGGTCTTAATAGACCATGGATAGGTACTATTTCCAGGGCTGAGGATATGTGGTTTAAGGAATGCTGTTTTTCATCTATTCTTAAGGTAGTTTATAAATGACTTGTTTATTTTTTCATCATTTACATCATATTTCCCTCTCAGTAGATTCTGTCTTTCAGTAACAAAAGACAGAAGATTATAAGATCTTCATTACCTAGAACAGTACAATGGGCAAAGCACATATGAATAAATGCTTGTGAAGTGTGATGATCTGAATTTCTTCTCTAAAACTCAGTTAAAATTTAATTGCCACTGTAACAATACTAAAGGATAGGGCCTTAAAGTTTTTAGGGTAAAAGTCATTGAGATCTCAGTGGGTTCTTACAATAGCACATTTGGCTTCCTGGCATTCTCTTGTTCCCACCCTCTCTTTTGTGATCTTCCTCACCCATGATGGTCTCCACCATGCTGACACAAAGGCCCTCACCAATGCTGGCACCTTAGCATTAGAATTTCCAGCATCTAAAACTGTGAGAAATAAGCTTCTTTGACTACATGGTCTCTGGTATTCTGTTATAGCAGCAGAGAATGGACTATGAAAAGGAAAATACCTAAAATGATCATTAAACTAATATGTTAATAAATGAGGTTATGAAAAATTAATGTTCACAGATGCATTCATCCCTATTTATAATATAAAATTCACTCCTATTTATAATATAAAATTACATATTCTTGGGGCTCTGCTTGTATGCATATGTATATATAATATATATGTATATATATTAAATACCATTATCATTTAAATATGTATTGGAACATCAAGTGAAGACAGTGGATTGAACACAGTCGTCAATTTTAACTTCCTTGTTAATCTTATTAAAAGTAGAATATATATTAAATGGACATATACACGCATAGTACCTTAGTTCCCAAAATGTGTTCACAAACAATTTGGTTTGTGAACAGAAGTGTTTGGCAAAATTTTGCTTCTGTTTGTGACCTCTACATCGGTGATGAACATGACTGTGGTCCTCTTCCTCATACAAACATGAATGTGGAATCCCACAATCATGGAACGGATTAAGTTCATGAACCGAGGTACTACTGTATACTTCATACCAGAACAAGGGGAGTTAACAGCATTTTGGAAGGCAGAAAGCAGGCAGATGAGTGGCGAGTGTCTACTCAGTGGCCCTGAGAAACCTTGACCAGAACTGGCAGGGAATCAATTTCCAGCAACAGAGGGTCCTCAAAAGGCTCTGGGATTGGCTGAGACTCGAATGGAAGATATGTGTCAGAAGCAGTTGAGTCATTTCTGCTTCCCTTGCTGCAAGCACCTGGGTGACCATAACTCCTCCACCTCAGCAGAAGCCTAGAAATGTACTTGGTGGTGAGGGACAAATCAGTTTTCTGAATTGGGGGATACACCAGGTAATATTGAAGGTGGATTCTATATAAAGCAAGGAAAAGTGAGAAAATATGCATGCAGCCTTTATTTGCACCTCACCTGTGGCTCTCAATACTGGCAGCCAGGTTCTTTCCTCCAGGTAAGAGTTTGGAAGAGCCTTCTTAGGAACCTGAACAACCTAGGAGAAAATCCCTAAGACACTGACATTGGATGTTTCCTAATAACTGGTTCAGTCAGTTTGGTAAGATGTTTTCCTCATCAGATGCTATGTCCATTGTCCCTAAATTGTTTAGAGGTTTGGATTTCTGTCCTCTGCTCTTTCCTCTGAGCAGAACACCATAAATCACCAAGCAGCTGAGGAAAATGCAAAACAATTTGGAGGAAGAAGAACTATGTAAGAAAAGGAAAACATCAAAAAGTATTTAAAACTGAAAGACAAAAGAAATACAGACCTCCTGTCCGTATTTGCTTCATGAAGCAAGAAAATGATGTAGCAGTCATACTGTGAGCAAGTAGATAATGGGGCAATGTTTTCAAAGGCAAAAAAAGAAAAGAGTGAAAATGATTCCAAACAGAATTATCTGTGCAATCACTCCATCAATCAAGTAAGAGGGTAGAATAGAGACATTTCTAGATAGCTGAGTACTAAAATAAATTTTCCCTCCATAAATTTTTTCTTAGGAAGCTAATAGAGGATGTGCTCCACAACAAGAAGTAAAGCAAGAGAAAAGGAAAACATGAGGCCAAGATATGAATGTCCCTCTAAAACTCAAGTTGAATTTAATTTTCATTATAAAGGTATTAAAACGTGAGACCTATAAGAAGTAATTTGGTCATGAGGGCTTTGCCCTCATCGATGGACTAATGTCTTTATGGTAAGACTGAGTTATCACAGGAGTGCATTTGTTATGAAAGTGAGTTTGGCCCAGTTGTCCTCTGTCTCATACCTGCTTGGTTGTCCTTCTATCATGTCCTGACAGAGCAGCACCCTCACCCAGAGGCGCCATGCTCTTAGACTTCCAGTATCCAGAACCATGAGCCCAAAAGCCTATTTATAAGTTACCCAGTCTTGGTTATTCTGTTATTACAGCATAATATGAACTAAGGCACAGGCGGTCTAAAATAGAAGCTTCATCACAGGGACAAGTGAGAAGATCTCAGGATAACCAAGCAGGGAGATAAGCAGTCCTGATTGGCAGGTCAGAAGCAGGCTGCTGATAGAACTCAGAAGACACATGATGGGAAACAGATAGAATAACTGAACATCTTGAGAGACTACTTAGACAACTGGCAAATATTTCAGTTTTTTGAATGAAGGTAAGTGCATTTTTATAAGCACAAGCTGGTTTGGTAACAAATGCCTATAGTCCCAGCTCCTGGAGAGGCTGAGTTGGGATGATCTCTGTAGTCTGTGAACTGAGACCAGACTGAGCAATATGATAAGACTAGTCTCAAAAAGAGAGGGAAGTGGAATGCAAACATGCCCAAGAAAAATAAACAGACAAAAACCAAAGGAAATTGAAAATTACTAACTCTGGGATGTTAAGTTGTGCTGGAAAGAAAGAATTTAGGATATGCCCCATGTCTGAATATCATCTATAGTCATAAAAATATGAATATAAGCAGTATTTTTCTACTCAAAATCAAGATATAACTGCATTGCATGAATGGGAATCCATCTAGTGTGGATAAGAAGACTATGTAACTAAGTTCTTATCTTCCATAGGGAAAACTTAGTGTTTCAGACAGACAGACAAAAAAATCAGGAGACAACAATACATACTTAAAGTAAAGGTAACAGGGTTAAGGGCCAGGTGAGGGGTTGAGAGTGATGTCTTTAGGGAAGGGAATGCCGGAGGAGTTGGAGACTTCTTTGACTTAAAAAGAAAAAAACTTGTTAAAATGTGTCAACTTTTAAAACTACCTAGTGTAGATAACTACCAATATGCATAGTATACGTTCTAGAACATAACCATGGTCAACTTTTAAAAAGTAACATAAAGTATAATAGTTTAAATAGAGCTACAAGTTCAGATAGAGTGGTAATAGTTTAGATAGAGCTAAGAAAAAGGCTTTATCAACATAGAATCTGTGACCTTGGTAAATAATTTTGGGGATCTCACTTTCCTTTTGTATAGATTGAGAGACTTGCACTAGACATTTTATAATGTTCCCTGACCACCACTTGTCTATGTTTCTTGTATGTTTTTGTACTTGTAGTTTTGAGCGCAAACATAGAAATGTGAAACTGAGAGAATTCTCTAATTATTTTGGTGGCTAAAATGTAACAGTAAAGTCACAATCTAATGCTTTTGAATGGAGGAGACCAAGGCAACAAGCCCATTTACCAGTTTGTTGAGAACCCCAGAGGCTGCACTTCTGTTGTCCTCTGTCTGCATGAGAGGAGGCACCGGAAGAGACCAAAGTTCCCTGCTGTTTAAACTCTGGCCTGTGATGTCAGGCAGTGCTGATCTAAAAGTTAATATTTATCCATCTCAGTGAGTTAAGTTCTGCTTGAGAACACGTGGGGGAGACAAAGAAAAGTACTATAAATGCTGGGCAGATTTGCAGTAAAGTCATTGTTAATCTTGGTAGCACAAGCCAAGTCACTCATGGTACATGTCTCTGGACATGCCAAGGGATGACAAGAAATCTTGAATAATCCCTTACTGGAACAGAGGTGGGCAGGAGTTCAGGATTAAAGAGAAAAGTGCAGATTGCCCATTTCAGACCTTCCACTACTTAACTGCCTTTGTGACTCTGAGTAGGTCACTTAATCTATGCCTGGGGTTCCTCATCCATAAATTGAGAATGATAATACTCACTCCATACAGACTATGAGAATGAAATGTGTTAATACCTGAAGAGTGCTGATTTGCTTTCTTGTTATGTTGCAAAGAACATGAATTTGATTCACAGCACCTTTGGATTGATTCATGACACTCTTCCATCTTTTCTTTTTAAAGTTATGTGACTTGGTAT
>RJWT010047303.1:0-11328 GCA_004365215.1 Cuniculus paca | reverse complement strand
AGGAGGAGGAAGAGGAAAGAAGGGGAAGAGGAAGAAGAAAAAAGAAAGAGAAAGAAAGAAAGAAAGAAAGAAAGCAAGCAAGAGCGAGCAAACAAGCAAGCAGACAAGGACATTTAAAAAAATATTATGCACCTGTACAGGGACTTAAATGAAATAATAGACATGTCAAAAGAGATAAGGGATCTCAACAGAGAACTAAAAATTGTGTTTTTAAAAATGGAAATTCTAAAACTCAAAATGGGGAAAAAAAAAGTTGAAAGTAAAAATGTGTTAAGCCTGGAGGGAAGACAGTAGGAGAAAAGCAATAAACTTGAAGCAAAATCAATAAAAATATTGAAGAACAGAAAGGAAATTATTCCTGAAAAAAAAAACGAACATATTGTCTGTGACATAAAGAGCAAAGTTACACAGTGTAACATACATACAAGAAAAGATAGGAAAATTTGGAAGAAATAATGAGCAAAATATTCTAAAATATGATTTTAAAACACTAATCCAATGTCACAAAGAGAACAATAAATTCAAAACAAAATAAATACAAAGAATACAACATAGAAAACTGCTGAACACATTTTTCAAAATTTTCCCGTACAGCTGGGGATTTAGCTCAGCAGCACAAGTGCAGGCCTGGCAAGCGCGAAGTCATGATTTTGAGCCCCAGTCCTGCCCCTGAAAAAAAATTTTTCCCATACAATTTTATTTCACCTTGTTGCTTATTTGATGTATATTTTTTCATTTTTTTCTATTACAATAAGTTTGTATAATTTTTAAAACAAAATATATATTTTTTTCTTTCACTTGATGATTCATAATCATAAGGAAAGACTTAATTGGGTTCTTGTTTATTAATTAAATTCATTGGTACATTTTAAATACACGTAATGATCACTTTCATGATAGGGACTTTGGACCTGTGCATGACTTACCTCGATTCCTCTTTTTCTTTCCCAGTCCCTTCCCTTCCCTTCTTAGCTGTATATTTTTCTCTGTTGCATTATATAGTTCCTCACTTACGATGGTTTGACTAACACTGTTTTTACTTTATGATGGTAGAAGCCATGCTTCAAATTTGAAGTTGGATCTTTTTCCAGGCTAAAAATACATGATACTATATTCTTTTTCAATGCTAGTCAGAATCGGCAAGCCAGAGGCCCCAGTCAGCCATGGGGTCATGATATATGTTATAAACAACATATTTTTTGCAGAGCACTGGGTCACTGGATTATGGTGGTCAGTGCAGTATCTGCAAGCAAGGCATTTTCAACTAATGATGGGTTAATGAGACATAACCCATGATAAAACAGAGGAGCATTCCTACTACTTTAAATAATGTTAAGTTATTTAGAATCAGGTCCCTCCAGGATTTCCAGTTGGTCTTTTTGGCAAGAAAAGCTAGAAAAATCTTTAGGACTGAAAACTCCTACCTCTACATAATAATATTATATAATAATATAGAAGGATTATTATTATGATTAGAATCCTCTAGAAAATTCTACTACCGCTTGATGTCCTGTGGATTATCATCCTGTTTACTCTGCTACTGAGAATACAAACTAAATGAAAATGATTCTGAAAATGATTCCACTCATTCCCTTCCAGTGTTTTGTTTTTTCCCCTGTGACCAGATGAAAAGATTCTAGGGCTTTGTGTTTACGCAGGTGTTTTGCATTTCACAGTCTTCCAAGCGATAGCTGGTTTCACTGCTCTGGTCTCTTCTCCTCAGTTCCGTCAGCGGGCTCTGAATGCTTTCTACTTCCTTACACTACGACTTGTAAATTACCTCCTTGTCAGAGCTGCTGCAGACACTGCGTTCATCTTGCCGTTTCCCTTGTTTCATGGATCGCGATGCTATACTATGCTGTTCTGCTTTTGTCAAGTATCTCGGAGCCACTGTGTCTTCATTTTGTGCTTTCTCATTTAAGTCGGGAGAGTAAGTTCCATGGAGAGGTAGGCGTTAATCACATTAGCACACCACGGAATTGTCATTACTTACAGAAGTCAAGGTCGTCTACATTGAAAATCCCAAACGACCCTCATTATTGCTGCTAGAAATAATGAGTTTAGCAAGTATGTATGATACAGGGCCGAAGTAGAAATTCAGGTGTATTTCTACATATTTCAATGAAAAATGGAAGTTTTAAAAAAGTAGTTCCATTATAGTAAATCAAAAGTATGAAATATATATAAATCTTAAATTGTTGAAACATTGATAAGAGAAATTGAAAAAAAGAAATATATATATATATACACTATATTCATGGATGACAGGATTCAATATTTATAAAAGCCAATTGTTTCTATTTAATCAAAACTCAAAGGAGATAGATAAGAAAACAAAAAAACAAGTCATCAATTGAGATTAAAGGATAAACAACATATGTTTAACAAAGGGTTTAGATCCACTACTTTTCTGAATTCCTTTATCATATCTAAAATTCTTTTGGTGGAATTGTTGGGGTCTTTTAAGGACAAGGTCATATTATCTGCCAGGAGAAATAACTTAAATTTTTCCTTTTCTATGGGTATCAGTTATTTCTCTTGCCAACTGCTCTGGCAAAAATTTCAAGGACTATGTTGAGAAAGAGTGGTCAGAGTGAATTTCTTTTGTCTTATTCCTGACTTTCAAAGAAATGCTTTCAGTGTGACGTTAGAAAAAAGTTTTTAAACTACAGTGGTGTCACTATAGTTGAATAATGTTGCTAATAGACTAAATACCACTGAATCATACACTTTAAAATGGTTCAGTGTGTCTTCTATGTATTTTGCCTCAACTTTTAATAAACAACCAGAAATCATCTTTACACAATGTGATGTTTCTACACATGTGATGTTTCTATATTTTGCAATGATCAAACCAGGGTTAGTAACATATCCATCATGTCCCATATATTTATCACTTCTTCATAGTGAGATCATTCATAAAGCACACTTTTAGCTATTTTGAAACACAGAATACCTTATTGTTTACTATGCTCATACTCATGTGCAATAGAACACCAGCACTTTTCCTTTTCTTTAAAACTTTGTACTTGTTAACCAATATGCTCCCAGCATTCTCTTTCCTTTGCCTCCTCTAATCTCTGGTAACCACCATATTATTTTTTAATTCTATGGGGTGAATTTTTCTTTTAAAAGTCCACATATGTGTGTACTATATTGTATTTGCCTTTCTGTGTCTAGCTTATAACATTTAACACAAGGTTCTTCAAGTACACTCATGTTGTCACTAATGACAGGACTTTATCTCTTTTGTGGTAGAGTAGTATTCTATTTATGCATCACATTTTCTTCATCCATTCATTTGTTGTTGGACATTTAGGATATTTCCATTTTTTGGCTATTGTGAATATGAGAATACAAACATCTTGTCGACCCACTGATTTCTTTTTCACTTGTCTATATGACCAGCAATGAGATTGGTGGTGGAGGCGCTTTCTAATGTAAAATTTATTAGATAATCATTTTTGATATTTGATATATTTTGACTGTCCTCACTGCTATTTGACAAAGAAGGTTAAGATTAACCCAGTGAAGTGAGATCTTTCTCACATTGTTAATATTTCTCCCCCAGACCTTCCAGAGCTAGTTAAGTTCTTGCAACATACCTGAGTGTTATAACATCCTATCTCATGTGTAATCTCAGGTCACTTTGTGTGTTTCTTTATTAAATCTAAAATAAATTTTAATGTTACACTTGTCCACTAAAATCACTTTCTATATGTTTGTTATTTTCTCTTCCACTATTTTAACAAATTCTTACCTAGTTGGAGGATTTTCAGAAGATTGAATGAGCACTCATATTTCTGTTAATGTCATACACAGTGCTAAGGACCTAATGGTTTCTTAATAAAAAATAATTAATTGCTGAGAGAATTGCATCATTCCATGAACAAGGATAGTTGAGTTTAGGTTACACATCTAATTTTCAAATCTTTCAAATTCATGAGTGTGATTCCACATGTTTTATCAAACAAAATATTCAGAGAACTGTCAAAAAATTTAATGAGAGTAAAACTAGAAATACAGATATCTTTCTTAAATTAATTTTATTAATGCATTTTTGACATATATAATGATCACATTAATTATAGAGAATTTGTACCTATACATAGTATATTCGTTTTTTCATTCTCTTTCCTTCCCTTCAGTTCTTCTACCCTTTCCATTTATAAACTGTTTCTATTGTTTTCCTTCCATTCTTTTTTATGTTTTTAAATCTCCATTCCCTTCTTTCCCTTCCTCTTCCCCCTCCTTTGTTCCCCTTCCATTTGCAAATTTTATTCCTACTTTCCAATATCTATCCTCTATTTTGGTTCTTATTTATGCTTTTAGTTTCTCACAAAAGAGGAACAATGCAATATTTAAACATGTGTATTCAATTTATTTCACTTAAAATTATGTTCTCAAGGTGCATCCATTTACCTAAATATGTCTCAAGTTTATCCTTCTTTATGCAAAGTAGTTCTCCATTGTATGTAAAAACCATATTTTCTTTATTCATTTATCCATTCAAGAGCATATGAACTGTAGCCAAGATTTAGTTGTTAGAAATTATGCTACTATAAATATAATAGATATGGAAAAGCTAATACAACTGTAATGGGGAATCTCAACACCCCACTGTCACAAATAGACAGATCAGCTAGGAAAAAAAAAAAAAACCACAAAGAAATATCAGAACTGAACCAAACCTTTGAATACATGGACATCTATATCTATAGAATATTCCATCCAACAACAGAATATACATTCTTCTCAGCAGCACATGGAATTTTCTCCAAAATAGACCACACACTAGCTTATAGAACATGCTTAAGTAAATGCAAAGGAACTGAATTATCCCATGCATATTGTAAGAACATAGTGTAGTGAAACTGGAAATCAATGGCAAAAGAAACCACAAAAATTATGGAAATTAAACAATACCCTCTTTTTATTTTATGGAAAAAAAGGCAAAACAAAATTTCATAACAATATAATAGATGAATAACAACAGTTAATATATTACACATTGTTATCTTTAAAGCAGTTGCTCAGAGTACAGGATATGGGCATAAAAATTTCTCTAGTCAATATTAGCACAAATCTTCCTCTTCAGTGAACTTAGAGACAGTCATAGTATAACTGATTTGCCTTTTTTCCCTTTTCCTTTTTGTCCTTTCCCCTTTCACCCATCCTGGTTTCTTTTTCCTTTTGAACAGTTTCTTCCCATTTCACAATATCTATTGTACATTTTAGAACTTATTTTACTCTTTCAGTTTCCCATACCCAGGCGACAATACAATGTTTACATATGTGTGTCTTATTTATTTCACTTATGAGTACAGTCTCTAGTTGCAGCCATTTACCTATAAAAATCTCAAGTTTAACCTTCTTTATGGCTCCACTGTATAAAAATATCATATCTTTTTTATCCATTCTGTGGTTGATGGGCATTTGGGTTGTTTCCAAGATTTAGCTATTACAAATTGTGCTGCTATAAACAGGGGTGCACATATATAGCTGTGGTATGATGTTTTTAATTCTTCAGGAAAATACCCAAAAGGGGAATAGCTGGATCAAATGGGACCTCCAATCCTAGTTTTTTTGAGGAATCTCCACACTGATTTCCACAGTGGTTGCACCAGTCCACACTCCTGCCAGCAATGAAGAAGGGTTTCTTTTTTTGCCCCACAGCCTCTCTAACATTTGTTATTGGTTGATTTCTTGATGATAGTCATTCTTTCTGGTGTGAGATGGAATACCAGTGTTGTTTTAATTTGCATCTCTTGAATGACCAGTGATGCTAAACATTTTTTTATATATTTATTTGCCATTCGTATTTCTTCATCTGAGAAGTGTGTATTCATCTCAGATGCCCATGTTTTAAAATTGGATCTTTGAATTTGGGGGGTCTGATATTTTTTTTAATTCTTCATATGTTCTAGATAGAAGTCCTTTGTCTGAAGGACAGTAGGTTAAAATTTTTTTCCACTCTGTTGGTTGTGTTTTCACTTTGTTGGTGATTTCTTTTCCAGTGCAAAACTTTATAATGAGATCCCAGTTGTTGATTCTTTGAAGTATTTTCCATGCATTCTGTATTTTTAAACAATACCTTCTTGAACAACCAATGAGTAATGGATGAAATTGCAAAGGAAATTACACACTTTCTACAACTGAATGATAGATAATGTCAATATGACATACCAGAACTTATAGGACAGAATTAAAGCAGACCTATGAGAGAAATTTATAGCAATGAATTCCCACATCAGAAAAATGGGGCAGGGTCAAAGAAATATTCTAATCCTGAACATCAAATTTCTTGAAAAAGAAGAGCATTTTAAACCCAAAACAACATACTAAGGAGTAAATTATAAAGATCAGAGCAAAAATTAATGCAACTGCAATGAAGAAAATAATACAAAGAGTCAATGAATCGAAGAGTTGATTCTTGAAAGATTAAATAAAATAGACAAACCCTTAGCCAAGCATACCAAAAAAAGGAAAGAAAAGATTCAAATCCATACGATTAAGAATGAAAAGGTAAAAAAACCCAACAGATTTTGTGGAAATCTAAATCATCAGTATGTACTTTATTTCTGATCCATGAACATGATAAATGTTATTTTAATTACATCTACTTTAACTCCCCTGAGCAACATTTTATAACTGTCAGTGTAACATGTCATGTTAAAGGCTCTTTCTATTTTAATTTTAAAATGAAAAAAGAACAAAAATAATGATATAGAATTTCAAAACAAGATACTAGGAGATTAACAATGGTTAGTACATCGTGTATTGTTATCTTCAAGTAGTTACTCAGATTACAAGATACAGGCATGAAAATTTGTTCAAACAACATAAGCACAAACCATTATTTTTGACAAACTAATAGAGATTAGTAGTATAATTGTTTTATCTACTGTATGTATATATATATATGTATATATATTCTTTTACCTTCTTTCTTTTCTCCTTTCTTCTATCCTAGGTGTTTTTTTTTAGTAGCTTCCTCCCCTTTCACTTTCACAATATCTATTGTACATTTGGATCTTATTTACTCTCTGTATTTTACACTAGGGAGACAATATTATATTTACATATGCTAATGTGATTTATTTCCATCACTATCTACTTTAAAACCTTTTCTAAATAAGATGGAAAATTCTGAAGAAATGGATGGATTCTTGGATGCATATGAAAAATCAAAACTGAATCAAGAAGATATAAAAATTCTAAACAATTCAATGTCAGTCAATGAACTAGAAGAAGAAATAAAAAAACAAAAACAAAAAAAACTACCAACAAAGAAAAGCCCAAGTTCTGGCAGATTCCTTGGTGAATTCCGGAAGAAATTTACAGAAGAGCTAATGCTGCTACTCCTCAAACACTTTAAGGAACCTGAAACAGAAGGAATACTCCAAAACTCATTCCTGGAAGGAACTATAATTCTGATACAAAAATCAAAGAAGGATCCAACCAAAAAAAGAGAACTACAGACCAATCTCCCTAATGAACATAGACACAAAAATCCTCAATAAGATACTGACAAACAAAATATGGCAAAACATCAAAAAAAAGTCATACATCACGACCAAGTAGGACTCATCCCAACAATGCATACACAAATCAATAAATATAATACACTATATTAATAGAATGAAAGACAAAAATCATATGATCTTCTCAATAGATGCAGAAGAAGCATTTGAGAATGTCCAACACTGATTCGTGAAAAAAATCTTACAGAATGCTGGAACAGACAGCCTTTACCTCAATTTGATGTGAGCCATCATCATGGTCAAATACTGAAAGCTTTCTTTCTAAAATCAGGGACAAAACAAGGATGTCCACTGTCACCTTTCTTACTCAGTATTGTTCTGGAAACATTAGCCAGAGAAATTAGACAAGAGAAAGAAATAAAAGGAATAAGTATAGGCAAGGAAGAAGTTAAATTATCATTATTTGCAGATAGCATGATCCTCTACATAGAATGCCTCAAAAACTCCACCAAAAGAGTACTACATTTAATAACCAAATTTGGTAGCATAGCAAGACACAATGTCAACACTCAAAAATTAATGGCATTCCTGTACATAATCAAATTCACTAAGAGAGAAATTATGGAAACAATACCTCTTACAACAGTATCAAAAAATTAACTACTTAGCAATCAATCTAATAATGGAAGTAAAAGATCTATACTTTGAAAGCTACAGTATTCTGAAAAAGAATGAAAAGGATATCAGAAGGTGGAAAGACATCCTTTATTCTTGGATAGGCAGAACCAATATACTGAAAATGGCCATACTTCCAAAACTGTTACACAGATTTAATGCAATCCTGATCAAAATACCAATAGCATATTTCACAGAATTAAAGAAAACAATCCTAAAATTCATTTGAAACCAGAAAAGACCTAGAATAGCAAAGGCAATCCTGGGCAACAAAGGCAAGGCAGGAGAGCATCGCAATCCCTGACTTGAAATTATACTACACAGTTACTATGATAAAAGTAGCATGGGACTGGCAAAAAGCAGACCCAAGGAGCCATGGAACAGATTTGAAGATGCAGAAACAACTCCAGACACACTCAGCTACCTTATGTTTGACAAAGAGGTCAAACACCTTCATAGGAAGAAAGATAACCTCTTTAATAAGCAGTGCTGGAAAAACTGACTTTTCCCATGCTGAAGACTAAAACTAGACCTATGCCTATCACTATGCACCAAACTAAAATGGAAATGAATAAAAGCTCTAAATATTAAAACAGAAACACTAAATCTACTGGAAGAGAGAATAAGTAGAATTCTTGAAGACATAGGTATAGGCAAAGACTTTATAAACAAAACTCTGATTTCATAGGAAATATTCCAATGAATCAACAACTGGAGTGTCATCATATTAAAAAGCTTTGCACAGCAAAAACAAAAAACAAAACAAAACAAAAAAACAAACAAACAAACAAAAGAAACCACCAGCACAGTGGAGAGCCAATCCACAGAACAGGAATATTTTTTACCAGCTTTCCCTCAGACAAAGGACTAATGTATCTGAAATACATAAAAAAATTTTAAAAAATCAGACCCCACCTATATTTAAAAATTCAATCCAAAAATGGGCATCTAAAATGAAGAGACACTTCTCAGATAAAGAAGTACAAACTGCAAACTAATACATGAAAAAATGTTCAACATCACTGGTCATTTGAGACATGCATCTTACAACGCTGAGATTCCATCTCACTCCAGAAAGAACAGCTATTATCAAGAAATCAACAAATGCTGGAGGGGATGTGGAGAAAACAGAACCCTTCTGCACTGCTAGTCAGAGTACAGACTGGTGCAACCACTGTGGAAATAAATGTGTAGATTCCTCAATATCTAAAACTGGAGAAGGTTCCATTTCACTCGGTTGTTGCCCTTGTAGATACCCTCCAGACATCTTTGACTTAACGTCTACATGATTATTTTTACCTAGATTTAAAATTATATTACACTTTCAAAAGAATTAATTTTCCAAGCAAGACATCTGAGATATGGGAAACTCTGAACTTAAAATCTATTAGTGACTTTCCGCTAGACATGCACACTGAAAAGATTACTCTCAAAAACTATGGATGATTATTTTTAAAAGAAAAATTCACGGAAATACACCAGAGGCCAGCATTTCTTCCATCCATTGTAGTAAATATCTAAGGCTCGTGTCTAGGATACACTGCCCAGTTAATTAGGCAGTTAGGTAAGGGTCAAATGATTTAGTAAATTCTGACAGAAATCAAGTATAAATGATATATTACATATCTGGCAGGGCCTTTGAGAGTAAACATTATCTTGCTCAGTTAGTTGCCAAACTTAACCAGTCTCTAGTAGAAGACAGGGTCAAAAGTTGGAAGCAACTGAATCCTGAACCACTCTTCAGAGAAAACCACATAATAACCACCATCACCAGCCTGGGATTTGAGCAAGAATTAAACATTTACTGTGTGAGAGACATTGTACTTTTGGGGATTTGTTATAGCAGTTTAGCCAAAGCTTTTTTTTTTTTTAAGACTTAAGGAAAAATAACAGTAGAGTAGTGATTACCACAGACCTATAAATGTGGGTCAAAATGGAAATCATTCCAAAATACAAATGGTCAAACTTACATCTTCATGATCTAGTCAAGTATTAGCAGTAACAGCTCAGAATTTTGACCCATTCCTTCTATTAACAGCAGTGTTAAAGATTCGGTTTCTTTAGCTTGCAAGTCACGCTAAAGCAAATGTGATTCCTATGCCTCCTTGAAAAGTGCTCAACTGTTTTTACCATCAACTGAACAAACACTGAAAAATACAGAATGTTGCTCTTGTTAACTTAACATACAGATTTTCTCCACGATGTTTTGCAAAACACCTAAGTAGTATTTTATATTAACCTGCTAGGAATAGGCATGCAAAACAAATTCATTTTCAGTAAGTGCCCGTTAAGAGGCAAAGTTATTCATTCTGATGAGATCTACACTTATCTGAAGTGATCCTCATGAGAACAGAAAATTCTAGGAAGACCTCTCTGGGGACCTAAAGCTTACTCTCCAGGAGTGCCACTTTAAGCTAAGTGACGTGTTACGACAAGTTACTAGTCAGAGTTCCCTTTTTGCCCTTTTCCTTCTCGTGTCTCTCCGTGTAGTTATCAGTTCTTCCTTTTTACCCTTTGCATCCGCTTTGGGAACATTTAATTGGGTGCAAATGTTAAGTGCAAAGAGATAAAAAAAATAAATAAATAACTACTTTGACTTCACATGTTTTCCGAAGGATAAAAGTAAGATTTTAAAACTGTAATCTGATTTTCCAGAAAGAAAGCAATGCTTCTACAATATTCTATGTCATTCTCCAAGGATGTTTATGTGAAGTTTGCAAACTGGGGACATCTTAGGCAGGAAGCCCAGGAAGACCCCAGTTCTAGGTCTCCTATTCTCTAATAAATATAAAGACGTAGATCTGCTGTGTTCCTTGAAGAAAAGTAGCTTTCAATTATCAAGAAACAATTGTTTCTGAATTTGAAGACAGGAAATAGAAATTGTAGAATTTTAAAAAAAATTTTTTTAAACAGTGTTCTGGATTTGCTACTGATTTACAGAAATAGGAAAGACACAGTGTTCAAGTATAGGAGACTTAACAGGAAACATACATGTTAGAGCAAAGGACGGACTCAAGCCAGACTCAGGATCATCATCATGAGCAGAGGATCATACTTCATGAAAACAAAAATGACTGCAGGGGAGCAACAGATGCTAAGGGGGAATGGAAAAGTCATGAAGATGGGCTGGGGTCAGGGGAAGTCATGCAAGGGCTATCTGCAAAGAAAA
>RJWT010047302.1:0-11322 GCA_004365215.1 Cuniculus paca | reverse complement strand
TTTTGCAGCACCAGGGGTTGAACTCATGACCTCCCGCTTGCCAGGAAGGCACTTAGGCCACTGAGCTAGATCCCCAGTCCCACACTTCCACTGTTTCTGCTGATGTCTAACACATCACAAACCAGTTGGATCTTTCTGTAGGATTTCACCTGCTGGAAGCAAGAGAGACATGGTCTCCTAGGGACATGAATAAGGGAGACATGAACCAAGGAAGGAAGAGTAGTGCTGGCCCTTGCAAGGTGAATCTGTCCAGAAATCAGTGAATAATGGGGCAACATAGCAGCGGCTCCCTAAGTGGTAGAACTTGTATGAATTTCATCTGCGGTATCTTTGCAAGCTGGAACATTGTCCTCAGAGAAAATCTAGGGCCTAATTCTAGAAAAACTGCAACCTCCCCAGTTCAAATTCACTGAAAAATACTTCACTGTGGCATTTCTCAAAGTGATTCTTCACATTCCATGTAAAATATCCAGCCGATGGAGTTTATCTTAAAGTACGAAAAAGTACACAGAATTAATGATTAATTCACAGAGGTCAAAAAATAAGTCTTTAAAATTGGTTAAGTTTCCTGAGCTCAGCACTTCACAACTGTGATTTGGAAAGAGATTTCTAAGTAACGATGACTCAGTATCTTCGTCTGTAAAATGGTGGTGAGCATGACACCTCAGGGTGCTTGTGGGGAAGAAATGAGACAGCAAGGGCTGAACACAGAGCTCACTCCCAGCCCTCAGGATGTGCTCGACACTTTTTTAACTTGATTATTCAATTATCATGTCTTAGTAGGCATGTTCCCACTTCCCACACTACTGCGTGAATGGTTCATTTTACTTCGTAGAGCTTCAACGCTCTCTGCTGTGTGTCACGGTGGAGTTCTAGCTGTGTCCTGGGATCTCTCCAGGTTCTGTCTCATGTCTCAGGGCTCCTGGAGAATGAGGAGGACAAGGGCTGGGCTTGCCTAACCTGAGCAGCAATCTTCATTTATTTTCCTCATTGTACTTCTGCAGTACCTCTCACTTCAACAAAGCTTCCTAGCCCTTCAAAAGCATTTACAAACTGCTAGTGAGGTCTAAAGTTCTTCCCAGATGGAATATTTTTCTGAGCAGGCATTCACGGCTCATCTTCCCTGTGGATAAATACTATAAACCAAGAGACCACACCAAGCACTGCCAGGTTTTTCCTGGGTGGCTGCTTGTGTTCTCACACTCCGTTCCACCTCAGCACCATCCTTCCCTGTGCCCTGCTGCAATCCCATTTGCACTATCTGTACATTCTTTAGGAAACTGTCTTTGATCACGGGCATCATGGAAACCCCATCTCCCCTCCTTGGAATGCCTTCAAACTGTTGTTTATACTTCTGTCACTTCACTCTTAGAGTCATTTATCTCATTGTTTTGTATCATCTGCCTGACCATAAGTGCTGGAAAGACATAGGCCTGAAGGTGCTTAATAACAGTATTTCAAACCTCCAAGAGTATGTAAGCAAGTCCCATGTTGAGGATGGAACAAGATGATGATAGGGTTCCTAAATCGAATTCGCAACTTCTCTCAATTTCTCTAGGTCTCATCCTGGCCTACAAAGTCCCATGTGATCCTTCTTCCTACCACCCTCTCATCGCCATTCAAAGGCTCCACTTATTCTGGCTTCCTGTAGTTCCTCTAAAGCCCCCAGCACATTGCCTCTGCTCAAACAGCTCCTGAGGGTGTCTTTGTGACAGATTCCTCGCTTTCCTCAAGCATCACTCACTGCTCACAGTTATCTCATCACAAGGGCCTTCCCTGGCTATCTCCACCAGCCCCATCACCTTTGTCCTCCTTTGGTTTTCTTCACAACACTTACTGCCACTTGGCATTTTCTATTGATACTAATCTGGTTGTTGATTGTCTCCTCCAATTTGAGAGTAGACTCCACAATGTCTGTGATGCTGGCTGCTCTGACTAGCTTGCATTCTATCACTAGAATCATGCTCACCCTGCAGTTGTGAAATAGGGGCTCAACAATAAGTCACTGAAAGAAAAGACAAATGAATGCCGGTCTGGGTGACATGATGAGGTGCTGAGATGACCCTGTCATGTGTACTGCAACTTTCTTCTTGGGAAGTATGAGACAGTCCAGACTTCGAGCATTCTGGGCATTTGGGTGACGTCTTACCCTGTTATCACAGAGGCAGGAGCAGCAATTTGGACGGAACTTGCTTTGGTGGCTGAGCTGAGAGTGTCTGTATTTACAACAAAGAACTTTACAGTTGGATTCACAGCTCCAGCCTAGGAAAAAACAATTGAAGAATTAGTATTGACAAAAGACTAACAGCAGTATGTAACTTAAAACTGTACAAAAATGTCCACAGTATGGGCATAAAGATAGTGCAATCAAACTGTCTCAAACAATTCAATGTAAATAAAATAAACATAAGGGAGATTCAGGAAATGCAAACTTTTCACGTTCAAGCAGAAATATAGTGCATGAGTGTGTGTGTGTGTGTGTGTAAAACTTTAAGATCCAAAGTGCTCTTTATTTGCATAAAGAATGTTTACATGTTCACAACTTATGTACTTCGTGCAAGTGAGGACAAACTTCCAAAAATCAAAATTCTGTCGTTTTCAAACACTGCCTGGCTTCAAGGAATAAGTCTTTGGGGCCTGTCACTGTGACAAACCTCTGGGTTCTGCCCAAGATGTCGTCCGCCAGGGAAATTAGTACCTAAGCCAAGAGTCAGTGATGCTAATTGGGTGGTTCTCACTTTCGCCCCATGCTCAGGGTCACCATGCTGGAGTTCTACAGTCAATATTATGACAGAAGCCTAAAGCCTTTTAAAATATTCACATTGACCTATTGACAGATTAGTTAGAAATAATGATATATTTAGTGAGAATGTTTTATGGGGTTTTTTTTGTGCCAGTTTTACTCATCAAAAATAACATTCCGCTAAAAACACAGCTCCGTATTTAGTCTCAGATCTTTTTTCCTTTTAACTTCCTCTCCTTTCTGAAAATGGCAGCTTTTCATAAGGCAAATTAAGTGAGTTGGTAAAAATAAAAATTCCCTTTTTTTCAAATTGCTTATAGCAAAACCACTTCCTTAGCTTTTCCTATAGATAACACTGGGGCCATTTGTACAGTACTAGGGAAGAATGCCTGAAGAATCCCTTCTGAGCACCCTCTTGCCTGGCTTATATTGCTTAACAGAGCTCTTCAATAATAAACACACATCCTGGATGGCAGAGAACAGTCCTGAAAACCAAGATGTGACACTATTATTACAAATGCAGAATGTGCAAAGTTTACATTAGTACCAAATCCATAATAGAATCACTGAAACTACTCATGGACCATATCCTGTTAATTAGTATTACAGTCTGATATACAACCAAGCTTTTCAACTTCATCTCGGGCACATTCCAACTTCTACAAATGAGATGAGCTTCTGATTCAATTACTTCATTCAAACATTTTCATCCCCCTACCTCTTTCAAAAGCATTTTCACCATCTTTTTCTGCTTGTCATTTCTCAAAGTTTTTGGAGAAATTACAAAACCTTAAATCACACTCTTTCCTGGGATAATAAAAATACTTTAAAATTGCCAGATGCTGTTGACTTCAGCAAGAGTAATCACAGCAAGCTGTTGAAGAGAGGCTGACAATATTTTCATTAGCAGGAAGGGATTAAATGCAACCATTCTCTTCCCATCAAATCACAGAACCACTATACAAACAGGAGCGCAGACCTTTGGATATGGAATCCGTACAGTCTTTGGGTACTGCAATGACTCATCGGAGTAGAAGGAGTATTCAATAAGTGGGACTTCTGTGTCATTAAATTGGGCATATGCTAAAAAAGTGCTGTTTGGAGACCACCACAGAGCAGAGTAGGCACTGAAGACTTCCTCTGAAAAAAAGACATAAATTGTTCTGTTACAAGAAGTAGCTGATAAATTGGCTTTGGCATTCAAAATATTGTTCTCATTAGCTTTAGTAATTACAGTAGAGTTCAACTAATGAACCACTTTGCATTTGCTGGGTTTCCAAAATCAGAGTAATACAAATGAATAAAAATAAAATCTTCAAGGATATATCTGGATTGTAAAAATAAGTAACCCATTGGACCATTTTAGAATATTTTAGCATGCAATATTTAATATAAGCACTACATTTTTTCTTTATCTTATAATCCTCTAAATTTATGCCTCAAAACATACTAAAAGTAAATTTCACACAGGAGGCTGATTTTCCTTTCTAATTTTCAAACAGTCAACATGCCAGCATACTCTTCCCAACTGGGCTCAGTTTGTACTGAGCCCCCAGGGTACCGGTGGGTGGTGCATAGCTCCAGGCTATCAAACCAGTATGGTGCCCAGAGTTTACTACTCATGGCACAGACTTGGTGTGGGAAGAAAGGATTTAGAATGGAAAGAGCTCCGTGAGACCCCTTACTGAGAAACACCTCTTTCACATCCTAGAAACTGAAGACTCCCTTAGTGTGACACCCACCTTTGGTGTATATGCCGACAGGTCAGAAAATAAATTCAAAGAGGGAGGCAAAGGAAAGATCTTGCTTTACAGACTAGCTTTGGCTCATTTGTAATACCTGACACAGGCAGTTCCTCCTAATGATTATCATGGGGACTTCAAGGGACATTCAGTCTCTAGTTCTTAAACTGACTAAATTTCTTTTATCAACTTGGAAGGGAGATTCAAGTGGGCTAGATGAAAATTCTTCTCATGTGATGATGTGGGCATAAACATAAAAGCAAAAGCATAAAAAATAAAACTTTGGGTTAGGAAATTATGTATCCCCATAAGTTTCTTGATGTCTAGGATCTCTTTCTATGGTGCTTAGAGTACATTTTCAGTAATAACAATAGCTGCAGTAGTGGTAAAAAATAATATCAAGAATAAAATACACCAACTGTCTTGATTATCAGCTGACATTCGACAAATGTGAACTATGTACTAGGCACTGGTAATAATTGACTCTCACTATGTCAGTTAATCTTTACAATCGCCTGTTGTATAGATGAGCAAAGTGAAAAGGGCCTGAAGAGGATAAATTTGCCTAGGGTCTCAGAGTTTTCATTTGTGTCTACACTGTACTGACCCTACCTGCCTCTATTTCAGCATTTCTACTATTATAAAACCTGTTACGTGTTAAGGAAGCCTACTTCCATTTGACAGTTTCATACCAATATCAACTTACATGTATGTAGTCATCCAGAATTTATAAAACACATCTATTCTTCACAAAGGTCCCTAGGTGAGTCTATTCACCAATAGAATGCCAATTTTACAGAGAAGAAAACAGATTTCAAGAGATTTAGTGAATTGCCTGAGATGCACTAGAACTCAAGAATGTTATAAGACTCCAAGTCAAAGGCTTCCAGAACGAACTTCTTTATATACTATCATGAATTGATATCTTATTCTCTATAGCTTTTACACACTGATTCTAGTCTATAACACAGTTTCAGTGAAATAAATTCAATGCAATTAAACCTATGTTTTGGTCTGTAAAATTACTCATAAATAGGGTAGCAACTGATGTCTGTTTTCTGTTAGTGCTGATATTTTTTCATTTTGATAGTGGAATAATTTTCTACTAGAAGCTGAAGTCCATTGTTTAGAGAAAGGCCCATGCTGGAGCTACGAAGCTATTTTCCCACATGTAATGACTTGGTCACAAACATGCAGCTATTGTCTACCCTAGAATTGAAGGTCATTCTTTCATTGGAGACACCCAGGGGTGCCTGAGGCAGGGCCACACTCAGGGCACAGGCTTTCTCCACGTGATGCTGAAGATCCTGAAGGAAACTCTGTGCCCAACCCAGTGACTAGTGTAGGTAAATTTCTTTATAAGTTTTAATGAAATGCTTATTTTGGGGCACTGGAAATTTGTCTTTCTCATTTTGTAATATTATCCATTAACTAAAATTGACTGCAACTAGGTAAGAATCAAACGAAATCATAAAATGAAACTTTTTAATCTATGAAAAATAATCATTAGGTGAAATAAAGATGAGTCTTTCTAATAAGCATGAAGCAACTCATTTTGCCCTGAGCCTTTCTAATTATTTTCTTTTTTAAAATCTAGAAATCAGAATTTGTCCCAGTTCAAGTGAACTCAAGTCCTCTATAAAGCAGGCATTTTCTTCTCCTTTACTCTCCAAACTCCAGATGATATTTTATCATTATTTTTAATGTTATGGGAGTATTTAGCTTTCTTAGAAACTTCTGGGTTAGGTAGATCTAGTCAAGAGAAACAGCTCATGTTAATCTGAAGCTTTTGTGCCTTAGTAAAGCCAGAAAAGCTACCTATATATAAAGGCCCTTTGTGGTAGTAAACCAAAGACAAACGGAGTATTGTTGAGACGATGAGGGCAGAAGCAGCACTCACTACTCTTAGGAAATTCTTAGTGTGTGAAATATCTGGTATTGTAAGTTCCAAAAGAGATTTGATGACATTAAAATAAATACAAAATAATTTGAGTTCCACTGAATTTTCCCATTTTTGAAGAAATGTTTAAGTATTTTAAACAGTTTATAGATTTTCTGATTGGAAAAAGTTGTAGAATCTCTACCTTCATAAACCCAGTCAGTTATTCCATTAAATATTACATTTTCCTCCCCAGTCCATGTGATCCTGTGGCTTGATAAATGTGGTTCAATTTTAACATAAATATCATTCTTCCAAACATATGCCTAAAAGATAAAAAAAACAGTATTAATTAATAATGTTATAATACATTTTATTCTGGAATCCTAGAAGCCCTTATCTATTCAAGTGTAATGATTACCACGGTTAAAGAGTAAATTTGCACACAAGGAGTCATTTACTCCCTCCACTCTTAAATTACAAGTACACAGGATACAATTCCCAAATAATTTTAATAACACTCTTAATGCATTAAGCAAAAGAAGCTTACAACTACTATTGTTTGGATGCTAAAGTGTATACAAAGACCTGGACAGCTGACCACGTCTACAGGGTGAAATATGTTTGTGTGCTTCTTTCTTAAGAGGGAGAGGAGAGGGAGTGCAGCTGCATTCTTGGAAAGAGAAGCTGTGCAGATAAACATCCCATCTGTGTGTTGAAATTCTTCTGGGCCTCTGAAATTCTACCAGTACCACAGAACATGAAGATGTACCTTAAGTGACTCAGAAGTTCTCTAAATTAGTAGAAAGCAGGCACGTGTCAAAAAATATCTAAGTACAACAGACAACTAGAACTTAAAAGTACAATAAGCATTTCTCAGTGAATAACCAATTCCCTACTAGAAGTTTGGAAACTTTCAGAAATTGTATTTGTTGTGTTAGGCTAGTGAAACACTGTCTGGGGCAATAACACTGTACTTTCTGACAAATGAAGTGGCTTGCTGCGATGCCTGCTTTGTGTCAGGTTAGTATCGTCTGCATAAGCAAGATTTAAGTCAATATTTTTGTGAATACAGGCGTGACTTACTAACCAATTTATGACCTTCTGATGACCACGTGATCCACTGTGTATTGTTTGGAATTCTCTCTTCTGTTATCAGCTGCCTGGAAAAATATAAAAGAAATGATTACCAAAAGAATAACTTATGGTGCGATTTCCTTTTGAAAAAAAAATTACATTAGAAAAGCCTAATGGATTTTATGAGGAAAGCACTGACCTTTTATTTAAGTCATAAATATCATATGAAGCTGTGTAGGAATGCCTCCATTGCTATAAAAGAAAACAGACATTTCAGGCTTCTGTGATTCTTGATAGTTTGGCCACTTTCTATAGGACCTCAAAATGACAGGTATGGAAATATATTGCTGGATAACACTCAAATTTCATCATATATTCCCTCTGTACTCAAAATAATCTCTATTTAGATTGCTAGAATTTGGGGATTTGAAAGTATCCTGGAGACCACCTGTACAAACACCTCTGGACTTCATCTATAACCTTGCTCTGGCGTCACTTTCTTCAGGAAGACTTCCTGGGACCACGGGGGACCAACGTGCCATTTTTTCTGTAGTGTTATTCTTAGCACTTGGAATAGCATGTTAAGATTACCCGTTTGGGAAAATACAAATTTTCACCTTACACCTATCTTACTTGCAAAATATTTAAAAACATATGATTTTACTGATGGTAGTGATCTGGAGAAATGTTTACTTTGAACACTGATGAAAATGTCAAATGTCAGATTATTTGAGACTTTGTCTAAAAAATAAACCAACAGAAAATGAGCCAAGTCCATGTAACTGAAGCAGGAAACTCCTTGTTATTTTTCTAAATAAGTTGAAAACTTATGTCCACATGTAAACCTACACACGGATGTTTATAGCACCTTTAATTATAATTGTCCACACTTGCAAGCAACCAAGAAGTCCTTAAATAGTGCATGGAAAGAAAAACAGACTGTAGTACATTCGTACAATAAATTATTATTCAGTGACATGAGTTATTAAGGCACAAAAAGACGTGGAGGAACCTCAAATACATTTTTCTAAGTGAAACAGGCCAATCTGAAAGGTTACATATTGTATAAACCACTGACTTTCTGGAAAAGAAAAACAAGGAAGACAGTTAAAAGACCCCTATGCTCTACCTATTCATTCCTCCCTTCCCCCAACCAAAAGAATGTCAGTGGTTATCACAGTAAAACTACTTCATGTGATACTGTGACAGTGGGTGCATGTTATACATTTGGAAAAATCAACAGTCTACCCTAAGATAAACTATGGAGTTCAGTTAGTGGCAATGTGTCAATCAATATTGATGGGCTCATCAGTTATAATGAACGTATCACACATAATGCAAGATATTAATAGGGAAAAGTGGGGGAGAGAGAGATGAAAGAACACATACAAAAAGTTTACTTATGTTCAGTAAATCTAAAGTAGATCAAAAAATATTAGATATATTAATTATTTTTTAAAATGAATTAGATCTATGGCTTGAAAGTCCTCTTTCATATCTTTAGTGCCCTGTGGCTGCTGAAATATACTGAACCGTTCAAAATGTTTACCTCTCATGGTCATTTTGACATTGGGGAAGAGCTGTGGAACCAGATCTGATGAATAAGATTTATGAGGCCACATCATAATATTTTGATGAGTCTGTCTTTGAGTCCAATGGCATTTGTCAATAGCATTCACTGTATTTTTTATCACACCTTATAAAGATACTTTCTAAGGAGGATTTCACAGAACTGCTCCAGAAACTTGCAAGAATGATCGCATAAGTGTGTTCAAAGCAAAGTATTTTGAGGAAGATTAATGGCAATATGTCTTTTACAGCAATACACCATTTTTTAAAATTAAACATTCACCATATATTTTGATCACACATTAGGCACTAGGGATCCAAGCAGATGAGCTGAAAATTAAAAAGTGTGTATAGGATCACAAGTTTGTACTTATGTCTGTATGTGAATGCACATAAAAATAGAAGATATTTTTAAAAGAAATTCCTCGTCTGTGTGTCCATTTTCTTTACCATACTCTTATGGGAAAGAAATTGTGTCTTAGTTATCATTACACACTTGGAATCTAGTGCAAGCCATATACAAGGTATTCAAAAAATAAAACAAAACTACAATAAAATCCAAATTGTAATGATAAGATAGATGAAATGGGCAGCTCAAGGACACCTGCTATTTGACCCAAAGCTGAGATACAGAATCAGGGTTCCTAACCCTAAGTATTTCTAACTCTCTAAGTCTCATGTCAACAAATGTTTATTAAGTTCCCATTTCTTGTAAGTCTTACATTCCTTTCCTGACTCTCAGATTATTTTGACACACCCCATACTTGTTTCTGGGCAACCTCCAGCCTAATATTTGATAAAGCCAAAAGGTGTGGTATAAGCTGACAATATTAAGAAGGGCTGAGATCATTTCAGGATGACAAAACCATAATGAGTTTTAAAAGAAAATCCAAGATGTTTGGAATGATTGCTTTATCTTTTGCAACAGACTCATCAATCTTTGTGGTTTATAAACAGTGCCAGTGAGCATTTATTATGGGTTACTCTCCTTGAAATGCTCCTCGCTGAATGGGGGATGTGGAGCAAGTAAACTGTAATAAAGGAATCACAATAAGATTTGGGGGTAGGTAAGGAGTGGTAGGCATCATAAATTAGGTCTTGGGGAGAGAGAGAGGCTAATGGAAAGGTGATTCTTGTGCTGAATTTCTTGGTAGAGGGCTGCCACACAAAGAATGGGTAAAAGTTCATGACAGCAGAGAGAAGTCAAAATGTGAAGTTAAGCAAGATCATGTTTAAGGGCAAAAGCTTTGGAATCTTCTAACCTGGATTCAAGTCTCCACTGTGTAATATCAGACAAGCTTCCTTCTAAGTTTTGATTTTCCTTTCAGGAAAATGGAGATAATGACAGTAACAATCTGAGGTGCCTGAGCATGTATGCAAAGCACTTAGAAAGGTTCTGAAACAGCAACATGTGATAGATGATACAACTGTTATCTCCAAACCATTAAATAATGAGCATACCCACACTTACAGCAGCACAGTTCCTAATAGCTAAATCTTGGAAGCAGCCTATCTATATATATCAACAGATGAATTGAAAAAGAAAATATGATGTTTATATACAATAGAGTGCTACTCTGCCATAAAGAACAGTAAACTTGAGTCATTTGTAGGTAAATGAATGCACCTTGAAGCCATAATGTTAAGTGAAATAAATCAGACACATAAACTTACATACTGAATGGTTTCTCTTATACAAGAAATTCAAAATATACATAATGAACAAGATAAAAGATAGATAGTAGGAAATAGGAAGATAGATATTTGCAAATGGGAAGGTGACCAGGAGATGGAGGGAGAGAAGGAGGAGAAGAGAAGGCCAGGAGAAGGAGACGAAAAAAGAATTAAAATGTGTTATGTACATGCACCAAGTTCCTATGAGGAATGCAATCATTATGTACTGCAAACATGTAGTATTAAAAATTAAAATTGAAAAAATAAAAGAATAATTTTAAAAAAATGATCAGAGATGTTAGGAGAATATCCATACCAGATTGTATGATACCTACTTGTTCATTCATTCATTCATGTATTAGTAGTAACAACTTAGCGGTAATTATTATTACTGCTAATCTTATTATTATTAATCTGATTATTCTGATTAATCTTATTAATCTGATTATTCTGGGTGCACTAACTCAGAGAGAAATTATATGAGGTAGGATCTCAAAGCCAATGGATAGTGAATTTCAAGCCAGCTTCTCTTTCTTCTGATATTCTTTCTTTTTAAGAGTTGGTTAGCCCAGGCACTTATGCTGTCCACCAAATTTTACTGGACACTTTCGAAAATGAAAAAAGAAAAGATAGTTCTT
>RJWT010047301.1:0-11304 GCA_004365215.1 Cuniculus paca | reverse complement strand
TCAGTGACCAGTTATTCAGAGGTACCTTGAAAATAACAAGAATACAAAAAAATGAATTCATCAGCTGCTAGATAAAAAAGAAAACTAATCTAAGATTAATTGGAATTAATGAAATGTCAGAAGACAGCACAAATGTCATAAAGAAATTGTTTCCAGAAATAATAGCAGAAAACTTTTCAAATTTTGGGAAAGACCTAAACATACAGGTAAGTGAGGCATATATGACCCCAACAGCAAGGATCAGTAAAGAACCTCTCCACAACACATCACTGTCAAAATTCCAGAAGTCCAACATATATTAGAGTAAATCAACAAATCACATAGAAACATAAGCCCATTAGAATTACAATAGACTTCACAACATAAACCTTGAAGGCCAGGAGAGCTTGAAGTGAAATGTCTCAAGCCCTAAAAGAGACAACACTGGATATGTCCTGCACATTTATCTTTAAAAATTAATGAGAAAAGAAGGCATTTCCATGACAAAAAGCACCTCCAGATATTCAGGATGGTCAAACCAGCACTACACATACATTTCCAAAGATATCCTAGAACTAGACAACATAGCCAACAATGCCAAAAAAGTCTAATCAAATGAATACAGCAAGCAATAGTAGCAGTTAAGCAGATAGTTAAAGAAAAGGATATCAGCAACAGGAAAATAATGCAATGAAAGGAACAAGTCAATACCTTTCAATAATGTTCCCATGAAAGAAAAAAAAAGCTCATATATGTGGTCTTGATTCCCCAATCAAAAGACACTTATTGGCAGAATGGATCAAGAAACAAAACCCAACAGTAGAGGTTGAAGATACAGCTCAGTGGCACAGTGCCTGCCTGGCAAGCATGAGGCTGTGAGTTCAATTCCTAGTACCAAAAAAAAAAGGAAAAGAAAAGAAAACCAGCAGTAAACTGTATACAAGAAATGCATTGACCCAAAAAGAAATTCATAGAGTAAAAATCAATAGATAGAAAAGATGCAAAAAGACCCTGAAAACAAGCAAGAATAACTACCTTATTTCTAGATAAAGTATAGTTCAAGCCAAAACTGATCAGAAGAGGCAAAGAAAATCACTACATTATTGGTTAAGGGAACAATTCAACAGGAAGAAATAACAATTATAAATGAATATGCACTGAACAGCGCCACACTCACCTTCATTAAAAAATTACTAGACATAAAAGATCAGATAAACATCAACACAATTACAGTAAGGACACCAATACCCAACTGTCACAAATAAGATTAACTAAACAAAAAAATCAACAAATATCAGAGTCGAACTAAACCTTCAAACAAAAGGACTTAATAGATAGCTGCAGAGTGTTCTATCCAACAAAAACAGAATGTGCATTCTTCTCAGCAGCACTTACCTTTCTCCAAAATCATAAAGCATGTCTCATTAAATGCAAAAGCATCCAAATTATCTCATACTTATTATCAGATGACAGTAAATTGAAACTAGAAGTCAATGTCAAAAGAAACACAAAAGTTGTGCAAACACATAGATATTAAAACAATAGTCTCTTAAATAATCAGTGGGTCAGAGAATAAATTAAGGAAGAAATCAGACAGTTCCTAGAATCAATGATAATGCCAGATCAACGTACAAGAATGAATGGGAAACAAGGAAACCAGTCCTAAGAAGGAAGTTTGTAGCTGTGAATGCCCACATCAGAAATACATAGTGAGCCCAAACACACAATTGAAAGCTGCACCTTGAGGTCAGAGAAACAAAAGAACAATCAAATCCAAAGCTATACAAAGTAGGAAATTATAAATACCAGAGCAGAAATTAATAAAACTGCAACCAAAAAAATAAAGAACTGTAAGGAGGGGAAGGGGGATTGAAGGGGAGGAGAATGGGAAAAAAATAAGAAGCGAGATATAATGTGTACAGGTTCAAATTTCCTATGATGAATGTTATTATGTAGATCTAAAATGTAGCAATAAAATTTATAAAATGCAATAAACTAAAGGACTGGTTATTTGAAATGAAAAGCAAAGCAAAAGAACATTTAACCAATGTTATCAAAATGAGGGAAGAAAAGACCCAAACAGACTTGCAAAGGGAACAATCCAAGAGGAAGAGAAAATAATCATACACATATATGCAACAAATACCAGTGCATCCAACTATATAAAACAAATATTAACAGACATGAAAAACCAAATAAGCATAATACAATTGTAATGGGAATCTCAAGACTCACTGTCACAAATCAACAATGAAGTGTTAGAACTGAACCAAACTTTTGAACAAATGGACCTAATAAATGTTTACAGGATATTCCACCCCACAACACCAGAATGCACAATTTCTCAGCTGCACTAGGATGTTCTCCAAAATGGATCATATACAGCCTCATAGAACATGCTTAAGTAAATGCAAAGGAATTAAAATTATTCCATGCTTATTACCAGACTATAGTGGAATAAAATTGGAAATCAATGGCAAAGAAGCCATGAAAACTTCCTGAATACATGGAAATCAAATAACAACATCCTAAGCAACCAATGGGTCACAGATAAAATTAAAAAAGAAATTAGACAATTTTTACTGTTAAACAATAATGCCAACATAATATACCAGAATTTATGGGACACAATGAAAACAGTCCTACAAGGGAAATTTGTAGCAGTAAATGCCCATATCAGGAAAGCAGAGCAAGCTTGAATAACACTTTGTGTTTAATCTCAGCCCTCTGAAAAAGAAGAGTGAGTCAATCTCAAAGTTCATGTGAGGGGAGAAATTATAAAGAGCAGAGCAGAAATTAATGCAATGGAGACTATGGAAAGAATACAAAGAATAAATGAAGAGTTCACTCTTTGAAAGACTAAATAAAATTGACACACCATATACCAACCTTATCAAGAAAGGAGAGAAAAGACCCAATTCAGCAAATTAGGAATGAAAAGATCCTATAGAAATCCAGAAGATCGTGAATACCTACTTGAGGACCTGTATTCTAATAGCATAGAAAACACAGAAGAAATGAACAGACTCCTGGATACACACGAATTACCAAAGCTGAATCAAGAAGATATAAAAATTCTTAATAAACCAAGATCAGTCAATTAAATTGAAGATGCAATTAAAAACTTACCAATAAAGAAAAGCCCAGGGCCTGGTAGAATCACTGCTGAATTCTACAAGAAATTTAGACAAGATCTAATGCCACTATTTCTCAAACTCTTTACTGAAATTGAAAGGGAAGTGATACTCTCAAACTCATTTCTGTAAGCAAGAATTACCCTGATACCTAAACCAGAGAAGGATCCAACCAAAGAGAACTACAGGCTAATCCCTCTAATGAACATAGATGCAAAATATCCTCAAAAGATCCTGGTGAGCAGAATGCAGCAAATCATCAAGATTATACCATGACCAAGTAGAATTCATCCCAGGGATGCAGGGATGGTTCAACATATGTAAATCAATAAGTGTAATACATCATATTAACAGAGTCAAAAGCAAAAACCATATGATCATCTCAATAGATGCAGAAAAAGTGTCTGACGAAGTCCAGCACCCATTCATGATTAAAAAAAAAAAACCTACAGAAAATTTGTACAATCTTTATCTCAATCTGATAAAAGCTATCTATGACAAACCAACAGCCAACATCTTAATAAATGGACAAAAATTGAAAGCTTTTACTCCAAAATCAGGACCAAGACAAGGATATCCACTGTCACCACTCTTATTCAATATAACTCTGGAAACATTTGCTAGATCAATTAGACAAGAAAAAGAAATAAAAGAAATAAGGATAAGAAATGAAGATGTTAAGGTATTCTTATTTGCAGATGACATGATATTCTACATAGAAGACCCCAAAAACCCCACCAAATGACACATAGATTTAATAACCAAATTCAAGATTGAAGAGGATGTCACAAAATGGAAAGATATCCCTTGTTCTTGGATAGGAAGAATCAATATAGTGAAAAATAGCCGCACTTCCAAAATTGTTACACAGATTTAATGCAATAAAATAAAAAATCCAGTAGCATATCTCACAGAATTAGAGAAAACAATCCTAAAACTCATTTGGAATCAGAAGAGGCAATTCTGGGCAACAAATACAAGGTAGGGGGCATCACAATCCCTAACTTGAAACTGTATTACAAAGCTACTGTGATAAAAACAGCATGGTACTCGCAAAAATAAAACACATCCAAGGATCAATGGAACAGATTAGAAATGCAGAAACAACTCTGGGCATACTCAGTCACCTTATCTTTGATGAAGGAGCCAAACACCTTCACTGGAAGAAAGATGGCCTGTTTAATAAATGCTATTAGTGCTGAAAAACCTGACTTTCCACATGCTGAAGATTAAAACTAGACCCATATCCTTCACCATGCACTAAATTAAAAGTGAAATGGATCAAAGATCTAAAAAGTAAAATAGAAACACTATGATGTGCTGGAAGATAGAATAGGTAGAACTCTTGAAGACAGTGATGTAGGCAAAGATTTTATGAACAAAACCCAGACCACACAGGACATATTGCACAGAATCAACTAGGATCTCATCTTATTAAAAAGCTTTTGCACAACAAGAGAAATCACCAACAGAGTGAATAGACAACCTGTAGTGTGGGGAAAAAATTGCCAGCTGTTCTTCAGATAAAAGACTAATATCTACACTAAACAAAGAACTCAAAAAAATCAGATCCCTCAAGTTCAAAGACCCAATTCAAAAATGAGCATCTGAAATGAATAGATACTTCTCAGACAGAGAAGTAGAAATGGCAAATAAATATATGAAAGAATGTTCAACATCACTGATCATCTGAGAGATGCAAATTAAAACAATGCTGAGATTCCATCTCACCCCAGAACAAATAACTGTTATCAAGAAATCAACCAATAACTGATTCTGGTGGGGCAGTAGGGAAAAAGGAATCCTTCTCCACTCTTGGTGGGAGTGTAGTTTGGTGCAACCAGTGTAGAAATCAGGGTGGAGACTCCTCAAAAAACTAAAACTAGAGATTCCATTTGACCCAGCTATTCTCCTTCTTGTTATCTTCCCAAAAGAATTAAATGCATCATACCACAGCGATATATGAACACCCATGTTTATAGTGGCACAGTTTGTAATAGCTAAATCTTGGAAACAGTCCAAATGCCCATCAATGGATCATTGGATAAAAAAAGATATGTTTTCTTTATACATATAAAAAAGATAAGTTTTCTTTATATAATGGAGCGCCACTCTGCCATCATAAACTTGAGACATTTCTAGGTAAATGGATGCACTTTGAGACCATAGTCTTAAGTAAAATAAATCGGACATGCTTAAATGCTACATTGTTTCTCTGGTAAGAGACACTGAAAGTGTAAATAAGGACTAAAATGTATAATAGATAATATAAAATAGGAAGAAAATGTTCAAATGGGAATAGGAACTAGGGAGGAGAAAGGGGAAAAGGAAGGGAAAAGGAAAAAATGAGAAAAGAGGAAAAAATGGAAACAAAGATTTTGTAAATAAGGAGGACAAGAAAAGTTGAAGAGAGGTTAGGGGAAGGGGGAAAAAGAATCAAGATATATCATACAGGTACAAATTCCCTATGATGAATTTAATTATTATGTATACCTAAAATGTATCAACAAATTCAGTTTTTAAAACTACACATAGCTTTCTTCACAGAACTAGAGAAAACAGTCCTAAAATTCATATGAAACTAGAAGAGGTTCATAAAAGTAAAAGCAACCCTAAAGAATAAGAACAAGGCAAAAGGCATATTATTCTTAGCTTCAAATTTTATCACAAAGGTACAGTAATAAAAGCAGCAGGTACTGACACAAAAACAGACATTTGGACCAAAAGAACAGAATAAAGGCTACAGAAACAATCCCGAGCACATTCACTATTTGATCTTTAACAAAGGGGCCAAAAACATAATAAGATAGCCTCATTAACAAGTGGTGTTGGGAAAACTAGCTATACACATGCAGGAGACTGAATCTAGACTCATATATCTCATCATGTACAAAAGTAGTAAAGTCAAAATGGATCAAAGATCTGAATGTTAGAGCAATTAATCTGGTTGAAGATAAAATAGCTTAAACTCTTGAAGACAAAGCGTAGGCAAGGACTTTCTGGACAGAATCCCAATTAAATAAGAAATAGCGCCAATAATCAGCAAATGGATTGTATTACATTAAAAAGCTTCTGCACAGCAAAGTAAATAGCCAAACAAGTGAACAGACAACTTACAGAATGGGAATAAAATTTTGCCAACAATTCCTTAGACAGAGTGTCTCAAGAATATATTTTAAAAACTAATAAAAATTAGATCCCCAAAGTAAAATTTCCAGTCCAATAATGGGTGACTGAAATGCACAGACTTTTCTCAAAAGAAGTACAAATGAGCAATAAGTACATGCAGAAATTTTTAACATGTCAGGCCATTAGAGACCTGCAAATTAAAACACTAAGATTCCATCTATTCCAGAAAGAATGACTATCATCAAGAAGTCAAATAATAACAAATACTAAGAAGGATGAAGGGGAAAAGGAGTCCTTCTACATTGTTGATGAGACTATAAGCTAGTACAATTACTATGGAAATCAGTGTGGAGTTTCCTAAGAAAAATGAAACTAGAAATTCCATTTGACTCAGCTATTTCCCTTCTATGTGTTCTCCCCAAAGTATTGAAGACAGCACATTTCAGTGACACTCGCATACCCATGTTTATAGTAGCACCACTCATAATTGCTAAATCTTGCAAGTGGCTTACATGTCCACCAGCAGATGAACAGGTAAAGAAAATGGGACATTTATACACAATGGAGTACCATTCTGCCATAAATGATCAACTCCAGTCACAGTAGGAAAATGGATGCACCTCGAGATCAGTGTTAAGTGAGCTAAATCAGATATATGAGCTTAAATATTGCAGTTTGTCTTATATGAGAAACCAAAAATATAAAAAAGAGCAAAATAGAATATAAATATTAGTAAATAGAGAGACAGATCTTTTGCAAAAGTGCAGGGATTCAAGAGATGGAGGGCAGTGGAAAGGGAGGGGAGGACAAAGAGATGAAAAAAGAAATTAAGATGTGTTATGCACATGCACTAGCTCCACACAAGGTATATAAACATTATTTACTGAAAACATGTACCAATAAAAATAAAAAACTAAAAAAAATTAAAGACATATCATTTCCCCTGAATTATGTTTATTTTTATTGTACTATATGACTAAAATATTTGCTTCATCGTTCCCAAAACTGGTAGTGTTGCATCTGTCAAACACTGCAAGATGATCTGGGCAAGCATTCCTGTGTCTCCTGAGGAAGGTTAGATAGCTCTCTCCTCTGCTGTCTTCTACTCGGTCCTCTTATCCAGATATGCAAGAACATGATGTCGTACCTGAGAATCTTGCACCAACCAACACTGGGTGTGGAAAATGCAAGTTCAAAACCAGTGCATGACTGAAATACTTTTTCTTTGATTATTTCACCATAATGTCCCTTCTATAACCAATCATTTTTTGTCACCTGTACCATAAAGAACTGATAGACTAAATGTTCTGGGTTTCATCATGGAAAGCTTTGGGAATATTAGTGAGGGAAAGTCGTCAAATAACATGAGTGATACAACGAAACCAGAGTATTCTAAAAGATCCATGACTATAGTGCAGGTTTTCCATTTTCATAGCAATATACGAGTATCTCAGATTTTATCCACCTTCCCTGACGAAATGCAACAGTGTGTTGGATACACAGTGCAGCCCGTCAAATTCCGAAGAACCTAGCAGCAGTTGGGCCCAAGCTAATGGGAATCTCAACTCACAGCTTTCAAAGATACAAACAGATCATTTTGTTTTATCTTATAATGGAAGAGCAGAGGAAAGCCTAATCATGGAGGCCAAATTCTGTGCCTTAAATAAGTAAAGAAAAAAACTGTATCAGCCTGTGGCAGGCAGATGCTAGATCAATTTTGGAACACAGTATGGTAGAAAAAAATTTGTAATTTGAAGCCCCCAAAGACTGCTGACACCTCCCTTGTACAGCAATCTCTGCCCACGGTTTGGCAGCAGTAAATAAATGCTCACAGGTGAAGTTTGTGGCTGAGGACTAGGAACTATGACTGGGAGCACATAGTCCACAGTTCAATACCTGTGCCTCCTAGTGTGCATTCAAACTCAAATTGCTGCATTCAGATGGCTTAGTAAGACAATAAGAGTCATTTCAGCCTTTGAAATCTGGAGTTACACTCATAAGTGAAATAAATAGGTTGAATGATAAAACTGCCTTTCTTTAATGACTGACATCCCTGTGAAAGAAAATCCTAACCACACTGATAAAGAGCTGGTTGTTAAAGGGCAGTAAGGTTTTGATTAAATATGCACAAGTGAAATATAGAATATAAATAAAACATAGAACATAAACATTTAACAAGATTTGAAGTGAATGTGTGCAACAAATCCACTGAACATAGATTTAGGTCAAGTCATAAATCAGGCATGTCTTGTTTTCATGATTAATTAACTGCAAGACAGTGACAAAATTTCAACAGTTGATACATAAAGCATTTTTCAGTTATGCACTTTCTAAGGTTTAGCTACTCTAGGTCTATAAGCTCTGGGGTTGGTTATAGGTTTGATTTACATTTCTTTTATTTCAATACCTAAGACACGCACAAGCATACATCAAAACTTTGCCTATGCACATCTGCTAATGTTCCTTTGGTCAGACCCAGACACTTGACCAAGTGCCAATGGGCACGGAGATATGCTTTTCCCACCCCCCAAACAAATGGCAAGACAATGATTATATCAGGAGGATGAAGAATTGCAGCCAATAATTCAATCTACAGCATCGTGGCTGTCTTAAGGAGAATGTGTCAGTTATATCCAAACTTTATATGAAACTATCATACCAGAATAAAAGGGAAGGGTTATGAGTCTCAGAGCTGGAAGGAACTCCCTCACTTCAGAGATGAGAAAACTGAAGCCCCAAAAGAGGAAGCCTCTTTCCCATGATTATGTAGCTGGTTGAATTCTTACCAACATAAGCCCCATTCACCTACCAATACACAACAGTTAAATAACCCAGAGGAAGGGCAGCTACCCTGTACCGAAGCAAGACAGTCACTCCCAGTAACAAGATGGACTCTTCTTTATAAATATCAAGAGTCTCAATAAACACAAAAAACCTTGGGCTTCCCAGAAATTTCTAACATGAACGAAAATATAACATAAGCAAATATAAACTAACAACTTAACGACTAACTAGTATGCCTAATTTAACAAAAATAATGCACTCTGCACCCCTCCCAAATGAAACCAGAAATCACTATGTCATTGCCAAATCTATTCTACTTTGGTCTTTCGCTTGGTGGCACCAGCTCCCTTGTCCTGGAGGTCTCTGATGCTTCAGGCTTCATCCAGCAGCCCAACCCAGGAGCCTCCTCATCTCTTTCAAAGTCCTCCCTCTGATGCCCCAAGCTTCCTCACGCTTTTATCACATCTTAGTCCTCCATCTTCACAAAAGTATAATCATACTGTCATATATTCTTCTCCTGTTGTTTTTTAATTATGAAGATACCAATGGCTTGTCTTAACAGTTTAGTACCAGGTACTCAACAGCCGCAAGCATGAAGACGGTGTCCCAAATGACTAAAGTGCAAAAGCAAACTCTGCAGACTGTACAGTGGTCTATTTAATGTTGCAATCAAATACACTAAAATAAAGCTAGTCTTTCATATGTGTCAATCTGGGCTAATAGGTACAAATGATAAGCTGTTCACAGGAATGAATGCAAAGGGCCATCGCGTTTAGAGAATGAAATTCTGTGTTTCTGCGGCATGTAAAGCAAAAAAGTTTGGGGTATAGTAAAGAACTTGTTCCAAATGCCCTTGAGTCATCAAATATTTAGAGGTTTGTCTATCAGAAAAAAAGAAAAGTCTTATTTGGTAGAGCTCCAGAAAACAGAATTAGGACATGCAGGTGAAATAAGGGAGAGAAATTATTTTCTCTTAAAATAAGAAAAAACTGGGAGACAATCAGAGCTATTTAAAAATGGACTAGACTGCCTCATGTGGCGTCACATTCCAGGTCACCACTAATGTCTGAGGAGAAGCAAGCTGACAATTAGTCAGGGAAAGCATTCAAAAGATGCTCTTTTTTAGGAGGTGGGGTTGTAAGAGAACATAATGCTGTAAGACACCTTTGACTGAGATCCCATAATCCTCCCCACAACTCCTTCTCTCTTCAGTGAGGCTTTCTGAGAACTGGGATTATAAAATGGTTAAAAACAAGGCCAGGAACAGGAAAACTTGAGTTCAAATTCCATTCTCACCACTTATTAGCTAAGTGACAACCAAATCACTTAACCCATTTGAGCCTCCCTTTTGTCATGTCTTAAGTGGAATTTCCTACTACAATTCGTGATGAAGAATAAGAAAGATATCACATATGAAGTGCTTTGAACAGTGCTGGGTAGAGACTAAGTACTCAAGAAATAGTAGTTGTTATTATTGTTATGATTCAAAGTAGGGGAAAATTAGAGCTACTGGAGCCCAAGAGGAAAGGACACTGTGGTAATTTAACAATGAGCTGTGGTGCAGCAGGGCAGAGTGGTGGGGATGATGATGCTAGGCAAGGACAAAGGACCCACCCTGGCAACTAACCTTACGCAGGGCTATGTGGTCGGTGCCAGAAGCACTCACGGGGACTTGGATACCTTTGTGTTTTTCACAGCATTTATTGACTCACTGCACACACTTGGATGTATTGCAAAGCCTTACCTGTGGACTCTACTAATCAAACTGACAAAACTCCCTGGAAGTGTATCCAATCACCTACTCAAATATTTCATCTGTAAACACGGAGAAATCTGTGTTCATTGGGGCAGGACAAGACAAGAAGATTCCAAGAGCTGTGTGCTATGTGCTAGTATAGCTGTGTGCTAGGGATGCCTCTTGAATTCATGTGTTATCATTTAAATCCCAGTGTTACAGTATTAAGAGATGGGATCTTCAGCAGTTAAGAATTAAGAGTTGAGTCCACATGAAGGGATTGGCTACCAGATGAAAGGGTTAGAGGGAGTTGCTAGGCCCTCTGACTTTCTATCTCTTCTGCCATGGGAGGATACAGCATTCATCTCTGCCCGTTTGGCCTTCCACCACATACAGACACAGAAAAAAGGCTCCCACCAAAAATCACATATGCTGGCACCTTACTCTTGGACTTCCTACCCTCTAGAATCATGAAAAATAGATTTCTAGTCTGTATAAACTACAGTGGTATCTTGGTTCATGAACTTAATTCAGGTCATGTTC
>RJWT010047300.1:0-11316 GCA_004365215.1 Cuniculus paca | reverse complement strand
CCTTACTCAAAAGCAAACGACAATTGCTGTATCTGTTCTCTCATTCCAGAAGAAAGAGGTCCAGCCCTTGGTAGGCCTCCTCTTTTTGACAACTACCACACTTCCTGAGGAAAAACCATTCTAATTCATTTGTTTCAAAAGGTGGTATATTGGCACTTGGCCATGGAGGCAAGGCTTATTTAAGGATTCCAACTGCTGCCATGAAGGGGCCTTGTACTCTGTAATGTCTGAAACATCTATTAACAGATAGGGATATTTCTAATTGTAATTTAATGTCTTTGCAAGACACAGTTACAAAATGAAGCAAAAGGTGGATGGGGAGGATCGGATATGCAGCTCGGTATGAAGGCTCTGCATTCACCCCATAGTCCCCAAAACACTCAAAAATAATTGAAACATCTTTGTGTTATCAACTGTAGATCTTTGTTTTCTTTTTGAGAAAAATGTCTTATTTCGAAAGCACCTAGGACTGGTTTTGAAACATAAAAGGTTCACAATATAAATTTGTCTAAGAAAACGTATACTAGAGGAAATGTAAGGTTTGTGTCTATAATTCAGGTAGTGAACATCTCAGGTAAAAATTTAAATAAAATTTACATTTAAACTAAATAAAGTACAGATTTTATGTTGTTACAATCTCCATGTAGTGTTTTTGATAGTCTTTCCATGACAAAAATTTCGAAACCTAAGGCAGCATGCTAGAACAATATTCAAGTGCATCTTCACTCAAATGCACTTTCCATGTCAAAAGACACTGGGGCAATGACTAATCTCATTTATCTTTAATAAATTCCATGAAGTTTTTGAAAATATTATGTAGCATATATGTTACTGTGACAAAAACAGCATTGTCAATTAGAATTGAACTATTTCCATATTTATCCTGTGAGATGGTAATATGAATGTTAGACTTAAGCATGTAATTGTTGACTTTTCTTGTATTTTTTAATATGGTGATCTCTTCTTTTTATATGGTGACTGTTTTCTGTTATCTTGTAGTTATCTTAGCACTTTCATATAATTAGTAAAAACAAAAAATACTATCTTTCATGTATACATTGTGGATCATATGAAAATTATTCTAATTAAAACCTTCCTAGTATAAAATGTAAGACCTGCCTTTCAGGATCAGTTTGTGTTATTCACAAGTATTCAAAATGGAATTTTAAGAAAAAATTGAATAAATAAGACTAAAATAACATCGCTGTTCATTATTCAGGATTATTCTCCATTTTAGCTCCAATCTTTTCTATCTTACTTCCATTTTAATGAGTAGGTGAAGAGATATTTTCTTCCTGTTTTACTTGGTCATGCATGTCAGTTAAAATGTTTTCTTTTTTATAACCTCTTTTAAACATATCATTATTTTAGCTAAAATTTTAATAGACAAGAGTGGGAAATAAGGGAAAGATATAAGTTAAGAAAGACAATGAGGCATGGCCCTGCTGAAGGCCTGTCCAGCATATCCCACCTAGCTGGGAAGCTTTGATGCACCATTCAGCACCTGGGAAGTCCTGGTCCATTGACTCCAAGTACCATGGGATCATTCATGCACTTGCTGAAGTCCTGCCCAAAGTACTCTACCTAGCTGGGAGACTCGGTGTGCTGCCCAGCACCTGGGAGGACCCTGCCCAGCAACACCAAGCAGCCAGTGAGCCTTGGTGCACCACACAGGGCCTGCTGAAGCTCCACCCAGAGTATTCCACCCATCCAGGGAGGCTCAAGAGCCACACAGGACCTGGTGAGGACTTCCTGATGACCCCCACTCAGGTGGGGAAACCCCCTCCTGTACAAACAGCCATCCTCAAACCAGGAATCAACTCAGACTTTGCACTAGGCTGTTCCAGGGGAACACAGGAAAATGACAAAGCAAAAGAGTAAAATGCAATCTCAAACCTCCAGCCATCCTAAACAAGCCTGAGAGACATGGACATGGAAGAAAGTGTAAGCTACATACCTGAAATTCCTCAAATGATAGCAACTGAAATAAAGAAACAACTCCATGAAGCTATAAAGCAAATCAGATCAGAAATAATCTCCCAGGTAAAATAAGAAATGATAAACACCATGAAAGAAATGCTGAACACATCTAAAAAAGATATCATTAAAAAATTGAAGGATCAGGCCTTGGATCTAGCTCAGTGGCCTAACAGCCTGCCTGGCAAGTGCAAGGTTGTGAGTTCAAACCCCGGTGCCGCAAAAAAAAAAAAAAAATTGAAGGATTGTTGGAAAATGATGGAAACTTTGAGTGAACAATGTAAGAAACAATAAGAATGCATGAAACAGATTTAAAGAGATAGACAAGAAATCAAAAGTTCAATCAAAAGTTGGCAAAATTGCCTGAGTGTGAAGATACACATTCACACCTCAAAGATAAGATTGCAGGTAGTGAACAGGAAAGGAAAAATCTTTTAAAAATAACAAGGAATCAGAAAATAATAATTCAACACTTGAAAGATGACACGATGAAAAGAAATATAAGGTTGATGGGTGTAAATGAAAAGAAGGTGACAACACAAATGATTTAAAAAGACTATTTACAGATGTAATAGCAGAAAATTTCCCAAACGTGGGTAAAGAAACTGACATACAGATAAATGAAGCATATAGAACTCCAATTAGCCATAAGAAAAATAAATCTAAACCCAGACATAGAATAACCAACATCCCAGAAATTCAACATAAGAACAAAATATTAAAAGCTGTTAGAGAAAAGAAACAAATCATCTATAAAGGAAAGCAATCAGAATCACAGCAGACTTCTCAACCCAATTAAGTGAAGAAGAGCATGGAGGGAAGTACTTCAAATTCTAAAGAAAAATGACTTCCAACCCAGAATGATGTACCCTGCAAAACTATGCTTCAAAATTGATGGAGAAATAAGATACTTCCACAACAAAGAACTTTACAAACACCAAATCAACCCTGCAAAGAATACTGAAAGATACTCTGGATATAAAAATAATTATGAGTTCAAGAACAGCAACAAAAAAAACTACCAAGAAAGGCAAACAATTAAACAGAGGAGAAAAGTAAAGAACCAACAGCAGAAAGATAACATGACAAAAATAAGCCAATATATATCAGTTATAACCATTAATGTAAATGGCCACAATTCACCACTAAAAGAAACATTCTGGCATTATGGATAAAGAAACAACATTCAACAATATGCTGTCTAAAAGAAACCCTAACCCCCAAAATATTCATATACTGAAAACGAAAGAATGGAAAACAACACTTCATGGAGGCACACTTTCTTCCATGTCCATGTCTCTCAGGCTTGTTTAGGATGGCTGGAGGTTTGAGATTGCATTTTACTCTTTTGCTTTGTCATTTTCCTGTGTTCCCCTGGAACAGCCTAGTGCAAAGTCTGAGTTGATTCCTGGTTTGAGGATGGCTGTTTGTACAGGAGGGGGTTTCCCCACCTGAGTGGGGGTCATCAGGAAGTCCTCACCAGGTCCTGTGTGGCTCTTGAGCCTCCCTGGATGGGTGGAATACTCTGGGTGGAGCTTCAGCAGGCCCTGTAACCTCCACCCAAAAAAAGTGGAGGTAGCTATTCTGTTCTCAGGAAATGTGAATTTCAAACCAAGAATGATCAAAAGAGACAAAGAAGGTTAGTACATAGTGGTTAGGAGAAAATTTCAAAAGGAAGAGATAACAAACTTAAATTTATATGCATCAAATATGGGAGCATCCAGCTATATAAAACAAATATTAACAGATATGAAAAATCAAGCAATAATAACACAATTTTAACAGGAAACCTTAACATTCCATTGACACAAAGTGACAGATCAAGTAAACAAAAAAATCAGCAAACAACAGAACTGAAGCAAACTTGTGAACAAATGCACATAGTAGACATGTGCAGAGCATTCTACCCAACAGCATGAGAATACACAGTCTTCTCAGCTTCACATGGGACATTCTCTAAAATAGACCATGTACTAGCCCATGGAACATGCTTAAGTAAATGTAAAAGAATTGAAATTATCTCATGCATATTATCTGACCATAGTGCAATGTAAATTAATGATGAAAGAAACTGCAAAAACTCCATAAACTCATGGAAATTAAATAATATGCTCCTTAAGAATCAATGGATCACAGAGAAAATTAAAGAAGAAATTAATATATACAAGCAAATGAAAAAATAAATACAATACAATTTACTGGAACCTGTGGGATGCAATGAAAGCAGTCCTCACAGGAAAATTTATTGTGGTGAAATCCCACATCTGGAAAACAGAATGAACACAAATAAATATCCTGATGCTACACCTCAAACATGAAGAAAAAGAACAAGTCAAGCCCAAATCCCAAAGAAGGGAGAAAATTATAGGAGATTAGAGTAGAAATTACTATTGAGACTAAGAAAATAATACAAAGAATTAACAATTTGAAGAGTTGGTTCTTTGAAACAATAAAAAAATTGATAAGTTCCTAGCCAACCTTATTAGAAAAAGGAAAGAAAAAACTCAAATTCATGCACTAAGGCAAGAAAAGGTGAAACCGCTACAGATCCTGTTGAAATGCAGAAAAGCATCAATAGCTACTTCAAAAACCTTTACTCTCAAAAGCTCAATAACACAGAAGAAATGGATAGATTCCTAGAAACCTATGAATTATAAAAGCTGGACCAAAAAGATGTAAAATTGATGAATAACCCAATTTCAGTTAATGAAGTTGAAAATGTTATTAGAACCTTACAAACAAAGAAAAGCCCAGGTCCTGATGGATTCACTACTGAATTCTACAAAAAACTTAGGGAAGACTTATTGCAAACTCTCCTCAAACTCTTCAAGGAAATTGAAAGGAAGCAAGTCTTCCTAACTCATTCCTGGAAGCAAGTATTACTCTCATACCAAAACCGAGAGAGACCCAACCAAAAAAGAGAACTATAGGCCAATCTCCCTAATGAATATAAATGCAAAAATACTCAATTAAATCCTGGAAAATAGAATGCAATACATCATCATGAAGATTATACACCAAGATCAACTAGGATTCATTACAGGAGTGCAGGTGTGGTTCAACATATGCAAATCAATAAACAATACACCATATCAACAGAACCAAAGACAAGAATCACATGATCATCTCAATAAATGCATAAAGAGCTTTTGAAGAAAACCCATAAATTGGAAAAAAATCTTACTAAACTGTCCTTCAGACAAAGGTCTTCTATCTAGAACATATAAAGTATTAAAAAAAATCAGGCCCTCAAATTCAAAGACCCAATCCAAAAATGGGCATCTGAGATGAAAACACACTTCTCAGCTGAAGAAATATGAATGGCAGATAAATACATGAAAAAATGTTCAGCATCATTGGTCATTAGAGAAATGCAAATTAAAACAACTCTGAAATTTCATCTCACTCCAGACAGAATGGTCAGGATCAAGAAAACCACCAACAACAAATGTTGGAGAGGCTGTGGGGAAAAAGGAACCCTTCCCCACTGTTGGTGGGAGTGTAGACTGGTTCAGCCACTGTGGAAATCAGTCTGGAGGTTCCTCAAAAAGCTAGGATTGGAAGTCCCATTTGACCCAGCTATTCCACTTCTGGGCATATTCCCAGAAGTGATCACCACAGTGATATATGTGCACTCATGTTTATAGCAGCACAATTAGTAATAGCCAAATCTTGAAAACAACCCAAATGCCCATTATTTGAGGAATGGATAAAAAAGATGTGGTACTTTTATACAATGGAGTACTATTGTGCTATAAAGAAAGATCACATTGAGGCTTTTGTAGGTAAATGAATGCGACTTGAGACCATACTCATAAGTGAAATAAACCAAGCTCACATGTGTAAACACTGCATTGTCTCCCTAGTGTAAGAAACTGAAAGACTCAATAAGATACAAAATCCTCAATAAAAGTGAGGAAAAGGTTCTGAAATCCAATTATGCTTTTATTCTTTGATTTGATTGGTTTAAGTCTGTTTTATACTATTTCGTTGCAATATGCGAGAAGATATGAATAGCTTTTTTGAAGAAAACAAAGGACATTAAAGTAGCCATTGTTGTTTTCTTGTTGTCTTACTTGAAGGTCTGTAATGCTTTCACTCTTTTGTTTTATATGGTTTTATGTTATTTTGTTTTGTTTGAGTTTATTGTGTGTGAATGTATGAATAACCATTTCAAAGAAAACAAGAGACAGTAGGGTAGAAATTGTTAATCTCCTGTTATTATGTTTTGAAGACCTGTATTGCTTGCAGTGTTCTGTTCTGAAGTTCTTCATTGTGTTTAACTCTGTTCTGTTCTGTTTTGTTTTGTTTTGTTTTATTCTCTTTAAAAAAAAGAAAAAGAAGAAACTTTTGACAAAATATAACACTCATTCATGATAAAAGTCCTACAGAAAATAGGAATAGAAGGTCTTCACCTCAATCTGATAAAAGCCATGTATGATAAATCAACAGCCATCTTACTAAATGGATAAAAACCGAAAACCTTCAACATAAAATCCGAAACAAGACAAGGATATCCATTATCACCGCTCCTATTCAATATAGTGCTGGAAACATTAGCCAGAGCAATTAGACAAGAGAGAGAAATAAAAGGAATAAAGATATGAAAGGAAGGAGTTAACATTATTTGCAGATGACAAGATACTCTACATAGAAGACCCACAAAACTCCATTGAAAGACTTTCAGATGTAATAACCAAATTCAGTAATGTAACTGGATACAAATTCAGCACTCAAAAATTAAAAACATTCCTGTTCACAAACAATAAAGCCACTGAGGGAGAAATAAGGGAAATCATATCCTTCACAGTAACATTTTAAAAACTGAAATGCTTAGGAGGCAATATAACAAAGGAAATAAAAGACTTATACAGTGAAGTTTACAGTATTCTGAGAAAAGAAATGAAAGAGTATTTCAAAAAATGGAAAGATATTCCTTTTTAATGGATATGAAGAACAAACATAAAAATGGCCTTTCTCTTGAAATTTTATACAGATTTACGCAATTCCAATCAAAATACCATTAGCATATCCCACACATCTAGAGAAATCATTCCTCGAATTCATCTGGCATCAGAAAAGACCTAGAATAGCAAAGGCAGTTATGCACAATAAAGGCAAGGCAGGAGACATCACAATTTCTGACTTGAAATTATACTACAAAACTACTGTGATAAAATCTGAATGGTACTTGAATAAAAAAAGACCTGAAGATCAATGGAATGGATTAGAAGACACAGCCACAGCTACAAACACACTCAGTCACCTCATCTTTGAAGAAGGTATCAAATATGTTCACTGGAAGAAAGCCTCTGTATTAAGTGGTGCTGGAAAAACTGTCATTTCTTATACTGAAAATTAAAACTAGACCCATGTCTATCACCATGCACTTAATTAATGTCAAAATAGATCAAAGTTCTAAATGTTAAAACAGAAACAATAAATCTGCTGCAAGTAAGTAGAAATCTTTAAGACATAAGGGTAGGCAGAGAATTCATGAACAAAAATCAAACTGCATGGGAAACACTTCCCAATATCAAAAATTGGGATCTTGTCTTATTTAAAAGCTTTTGCATGTCAAAAGAAATCTCCAATAGAGTGGAAAGAAAACCCATGAATTGGGAAAAAAATTTTAGTGAACTGTCCCTCAAACAAAGGACTTCTATCAAGAACATATAAAGAATTAAAAAATACCAGGTCCCCATAATTCAAAGACCCAATCCAAAAATGGGGATCTGAGACGAATACACACTTCTCAGCTAAAGAAATACAAATGACAAATAAATATATGAAAAAATGTTCAGCAACATTGATCATTAGAGAAATGCAAATTAAAACAATGCTGAGATTCCTTCTCACTCCAAAAAGAATTGCCAGGATCAAGAAATCAACCAATAACAAGTCCTAGATGGGCTGTGAGGAAAAAGGAACATTTCTCCACTGTTGGTGGGAGTGTAGACTGGTGCAACCACTGCCAAATTCAGTGTGGAAGCTCCTCAAAAAGTTAGAGGTCTGATTCGACCCAGCTATCCTGCTTGTGGGCATTTTCCCAGAAGAAGTGAAAACCTCATACCACAGTGAAATATGTGCACCCATGTTTACTGCAGCACAATTTGTATTGGCCACTTCTTGGAAACAATCCAAATGCCCATCAACTGGGGAATGGATAAAAAGATGTGGTAGTTTTATACAATGGTGTACCACTCAACTATAAAGAAGGATTGTACAGCTTTTATAAGTAAATGGATACGACTTGAGACCATACTCATAAGTGAAACAAATGAGACTCAATTGTGTAAATACCATATTGTCTCCCTAGTATAAGAAATTGAAACAGTAAATAAGATACAAAATCTTTAATTAGTATTGTGAGAGGATAAGAATCTGCTCAAAAGGGAACAATAATTCAGATAGGGAAAAGGAGAAAAGAAGGAAGGGAAAAGAAAAAAGTATACATTTGTATATATATATATATATATATATATATATATATGTATATATACACACATTTATATATGATAGCTAAATGATTGAACTACTGATTCTATTAGTTCTTTAAACAGAACAGTTAACACTCATAGGATTAGATCAGATTTGCATATGTATACCTCATAATCTTAGTAACTCTTTTGAAGATAACTATGCAAAATAACAATCATTGTTAAGTTCCTATCATCTCGTTTTGAAAGTCTATATTGTTATTATTTTGGGTTTTTTTGTTGTTTGTTTGTCTCTTTTCCTTCTCATTTTTCTTTTCTGTTTTTTGTTTCATTTTGTTTTTCTCTCTTTAAAATAAAATTTTAAAAAAGAAAACACAATGATTTTTATCCTTGCTCTTTTCATGTTGGTTAATTGTTCTTCTAATTGCAAAGTCATATGTAGTTTTGACATTTATAATTCTTCTTTGTAGTTCAATTTCAAAAACATGAGGCAAATATTAAGTTTACTTTTAAAAAGTAATAGATTTATTTGTATTACATAAATTTCTATAACTAGCAAATAGCTGATACTCTGCAGGAATAATTCACATTGAATACTTTTTGTCTTCTATTTCACTACTCTTTTCTGTGTCACATTTTATTGTTGAAAATTACACAATTTAGATAATTTTGCATGACAATTCCAGGAATCAGAGTTCTCACTTGTTCTAAAGGTTTTTGTCTTCTGGGAGTTTATTGGTCTTGTTTCATTGTTGTGGTTTATACTTGTTTGCTAAATGACATTCCTATATGAAATTTATTTCCTGTGTCATGTTCAGTTTTCTCAGTGGTAAATTATTGGACTTTCAGAAACTACCTTAAATTCTTTGACCCTTGAGCTGTCTTTTGCTGAAGAATCTTGTGCTGGTGTGCAACACTCTTTTAACTGTCATTGTTAATAGTGCTTTCCTTTTTTTTTTTACTTTTTGGAGAGTGCATTGAGATGAGTCAGCACTGACAGACTCCAATTAAGTCTTTCTTTCACTTTCTTCAGTCTATTAAACACTATGCATATGCCAAAGGTCTTCCAGTGTTCCATAGGCATCACATTCCCTGGGTCTGCTAAAATTTTCCTTTTGGTTGTGTTTATACTTGCCTTTTAAAAATATATTTGCCACTTATGATGTTGTAATATTGTTTCTCTCTCTTAAAAAATATCTTGCAGAAACGTTAGCACTTTCTCATTTACATTTATGTTTAAAATCAACCTGTAATTGACATTTGTGCATTCAGTTATGTTTAGTGATTATTTCTGTTCCAGTGGATCAGTGTGGTCACTGAACAAGGAAAAAAATGCGCTTTACTCACTATTTTACGGGGATAATTTTCACACATACACACACACAAACACACATGCAGTGTTTGTACTTTTTTGCCATTCCATTGCCATAAATTATATTTTCACCCCAAAAAACTATTTGAAGAGCTCTGTGCCCAGGAGGTAAGTTCTCTAAGTTTTTGCAGTTTTTCATGGTTCACTAAGCTATTTTGATTTATTATATTTTTTTGAAAAATGTAAATTCAAAGTTTAAACCAGATGGTCATTTGTTCCAAAGAAACTTACAGGAGTTGATAGAGACTAAATTTAATCTTAAAATTAATTTATAGAAAACGAACAGTTTGATGATGCTGGAGCTTCCAACTCATAAACATAGAAAAATGCTTTACTTATTTAAATCTGTTTGAGAAATTGACATGTAGAGTTTTGAATACTGCTAGGAAACAATTCTTGTCCCTCCAAAATTTATATATTAAAATTCTAATTCTCAGTGTGACTGTATTGAAGATGGTTCCTCTCATGAATGATTAATGTTGAATTATCTCATTAGCTTAAAGCTGCAATCTAATAGAGCTGTAGAAATAGTGCTCTCATAAAAGAATTAGAAACATCAGGTTTTGGTTTCTGTCTCTTTCTCTTTTCTGTATGAGTACACAGTGGAAATGTAGGAACTCATAAACTGGAAGACCTCAATAGGATTCAATTAGTTGACAACTCAATCTGGAAATATTAATTACCAAATCTGTCAGATGATATATTTCTATTTTTATGGCATACAGGCTGTGGTATTTTATGATAACCTGAACTGATTTTTAAAAAAAACTCATTTCATATTTATTCATTTTAAATTTTTCATGTCACTTAAAATTGTAACATTTGAAAAATGTTAAAAGTATATTTGTGATTTTTCTATATTAATTTTGTATCTGATGAATTAGCTACTATAGCAATTAAAGTTATAGATTTATCTCAAATTGTTTTTGAATTGCTAGTTATCTACAAAATTCTTCCTTTCCAATTGTTACATAATGTCTTTTTTCTCTCAGTTTTATTGGTTATATAGTTCTGTGTAAAATAGAAGTATTATAGTGATAATTTGATTCCTTGTCACATTTAACATGAGGAAATACTTAAAACATTTACCTTTGATTATGACAATTACTGAAACATCTCATAAATCTTCTCTAATAAAACAGATATTTATAAATATTGATGTAATAAAAAGATCTTAAATATCATCGAATACTATTCTGTATTCATTGAGATGCCCCATGATAGTTCTTTGTCTCAATGCTACCTAATATAACTATCAGAATGCCATATAATTTTGATTAGTTATACTTATATGATAGATGATTCATACATAGATAAAAGACAGAGATATAGGTATATTATATGTGATATACATTCATTATGCTAATTTTGCTAACATTTTGTTTAGAATTTTTGCATGCATTTCCTCAAGAGATAATAACCTTGCACTATGTAAACATAAAGAATACAAAATAATGCACTAATTACATGTATATGGAAGACATTTAACTTTTTATTATATGAAAGAGTTGATATGATTAATTTCTT